>JAHBCN010006476.1:0-48712 GCA_019359885.1 Listronotus oregonensis
TTTCTAGTGTACCACATTTTTTTTAATTTTTACCAGTGGTGTTCGTACGGAATTTGACCTGCCTATTTTGGCAGATATTGATGGTACGTCACTAATTTCTCTTAAAATGAAAAAAAATTTAAAATCTCCAATCATTTTTAAGCAAAGTTGAACACTTGATTTTTTCAATTCGATGCACGGTTTTCGCTTACCAAAATTAAAACCATTTTTCTGCATGATCATAACAATATCGGTAAACAACATCACCATGCAAAGAAATATCTAGATTTAATTTTTCTAGGTAAAAACCGTGCGTCGGACTAAAAAAATTATGAGCAGTTTTGATCTCTTCATTTTTTTTAGTCCGACGAATGGTTTTCACCAAAAAAATAAAATCTAGATATTTTGCTGCATGGTGATATTGTTTACCGATATTGTTATGATTAGGGTTTTCGCTTACCCGACCCTTTTTAATACCCGGGTATCGGGTATTATTTTTTCATATACCCGGGTACATGGGTATTTGCAATTTTTGCAGAAAAAGAGACGATTTTCTTATAATCATGTTTTTTTTTTTAATTCGAAAGAGTGAAGTATGTCAGTAAGTCTCCTTAACTTATAGTACAATCAGTCACACAGTTAAACAGTCTTGTTCTTATTAACTAATTAGAAACTATAATGACTTTTTACTACAATACATTCTGTTATACAGTAACAAAAATATAACTGAATAAACTTTCTTCTCTGACACTGTTAAACATTATAATTCACACACAGTTAAACAGTCTTGTTTTTATAAACTGATTAAAAACTAAAAATACTTTTTATAACTAAAACTTTTTCGCACGTAAAGTTCTATTTTTCGATCTTTATTTCATGTTCTTAATCTAAATATTTTAATAAAACACTTGTTGAAGAGCTTTTATAGAATAATATTTTTGGGCAAATTGAGCATTGTACTGATTTCTTATTCTGTATTTTTTTAAAATACTTTTATACTCCAGAAACAGGTCTATCCATTTTGCCTACGAAAAGTAAACTATCGTTTAGTAAAATTTTATTGGTTACCCATTAAATATTTTTTAAAAATTTTGTATTAATAATATTTAATTTAATTACTCACCGTTTACCGAACAATATTAGAATTGCAAACCAAATATTTTCTACAGTCCTATGAAAAGAATAGAAATAAAACTATTTAATCAACGAAACGAAACGAAATAAAACTTTTCCAAACCTAACCACAAATTTACTGCATTTTTGTAAAAAAACTCAACGCCTTCTTTGGAGCTATTTTAATTGTTTGTAGTGCAAATTTGCTAATATTATTTTTAAGGCGCTACTTAGTTATAATTTTCTGAAAATGTTGATACATTCTTGGATCAAAGTGGGTATCCTGGTACCCGGGTCTAACAATGAAATAGTACCCGGGTACTAAAAATTTAATATACCCGGGAATACCCGAATCTGGGTACCTGGGTAGAAAACCCTAGTTATGATCATGCAGCAAAATGTTTTTATTTTTTTATGCAAAAACCGTGTATCGAATTAAAAATTATTAGGTGATTAACTTTGCTTATAAATGATTGGAGATTTTAAAAATATTTTTAATTTTAAGAGAAATCAGTGACGTACCATCAATATCTGCCAAAATAGGCAGGTCAAATTCCGTACGAACGCCACTGGTGGCAGTAAAAAAAATGTAGTACACTAAAAAATGCCTCCCAATACATAGTACATGTATGCCAAATTTTATATCAAATATCTAAAGTGGTATTACTGATATTAAAAATAAATGATTTATTTTTAAACATTTTACCACCCTGTATATCAAAACTTAGGACGTTTAGGACATACGTTCATATCAAGTTTTCTTTTAAAAATGAACCTAAAAATTGCCGCCTTAAATATTGACATTTAGGTAAAAAACACCCTGTATAAAGGAAGCGCTCGGGATAATTTGAGCCCGTTTTACTGCCCTCGGTATCCACCTAACGGTCAGCCCTTTTGGATTTAGACACCTTAGGGGCTTAACTCTAAGTGGCCAAAATGGCTAACATATTATCGATAACGATTTTTTCCCAAAAATTTTGCACTTTAGATAGATAGATAGATAGATAGATAGAATTTATTGCCATAAAATATACATTAAGTATAAAGGGTCGTCACTACAAAAAAAAAATTAAAATAAATATATATTAAAACAAAAATCAATAAAATCTTATATAAATACCGTCATATACACAAAAACATTGACAATCAATAAAAATGTACAAACAAATAAAATATGTAAAAAAAACATTAAAAATATAAAGACAAATACCATACAGAAAAATAAAAATTGCACCTACGCTATAAAACAATCCATATGTAGTATAAAATAAAAATAAAAATATTTACATATAAAAAATATGAGATATAAATAAACCAGACAAAAGCATTAACAAAAAAAAAACGCTTAGTGTTGCATAAACTCTGCAACTGAATAAAATGCTTTATCAATTAGAAACTGCCCAACTGCATTCTTGAATTTACCTCCATGCATATGCCTTAAATTTTGAGGAAGCAAAGGGTAAGACAGGTGTAAAAAGGAGAGTTTTTAAAAAAAGATGTCCTGTGTAAAGAAATTTCGATCCTTGTATTATTTCTTGTGTTGTAAGAGTTAGATGCTCCGAGTCTTCCAAACAATTCCCCATTTGCATTCACATAAGACACACACTTAAAAATGAATACACAAGGCAAAGTAAGGATCCTTTTCTGAACAAATATGGGTCTGCAACTTTCAAGCGGCTTAAGATTAAATATAAGTCTTAATATTCTTTTTGTCCCACAAAAGCTTTACCTAGCGCACCACTACCTCCCCAGGAGATAATATTACTAGAAATATGGCTGTAAGCCAGTGAATAGTACACGGAAATTAACCCAGACTCATCCAGTGTATTCTTAAGGTTAAGAATAGCATAATATGCTGAATTGCTTCGAACAAACATACTCGACGTGATAGGCAAAGGTAAATGAAGAATCAATGATAGTTCCCAAAAATTTTGCAGTGTCTGAAAATTTGATATTGTTGATTATTTCGAAGTTAGATGGTAATGGCTTTCGAACAAACAAATTCATGTATGTATTTTTAGTGCTATTAATTATAAGATGATTGTTACGGCACCAAACTTCCATTTCATGACAGGCTACCCTAATGTGATCTGCGAGCTGCTCCGGGGTATCCGCCGCTAATACTACCGTGGTGTCATCGGCATACATTGTAACACTTCCAGTGCTAATATTTTGCGGTAGATCGTTAACATAGAGCAAAAATAGTAGTGGTCCCAGTACAGAGCCCTGAGGAACTCCCATACCCACAAATTTGGGTTCTGACTTAACACCATCATATCTTACCACCATTTCACGCCCAGACAAATAGGAGTCAATCCATTCGGATAACCTACCTCTGATACCCATGCTGTACAGCTTTGAGAGCAAAATACTCCTGTTTACTGTATCGAAGGCTATGGACAAGTCAAAAAATAGAGCTACTACATATTTTCCTTGGTCAAGATTACTGTACACATAGTTTAAAACGCTGTATGTTGCTGTTTCAATTGACCTTTCTGGTACAAATCCATGTTGACACTTATTTAAAATGTTATATTTAAGAACAAAATCCATTATTTTATCATGCACCATTTTTTCTGTAACCTTTGAGAAGATACTAAGAATTGATATCTGTCGATAGTTTTCCTTGTCGCCACGTTCGTTTTTTTTTATATACTGGGATAACATTTGCGGTTTTAAGTATTGTTGGAAAAATTCCTTCTTGCAGACTTCGATTTATTAAGAAAACCAGTGGAGAGCAAATATGTTCTTGTATTGCCTTAAGAAGTTTTACGTTGATATCGTCAAAACCTGCTGAATTCTTGTTTTTTAAATTACTAATTTTTTCAATAAATCACTCTCAGTTATTGACTCAATTACAATTGAGTTTGACAAAAATGGCAAAAGTTGGAAATGACTGCAAATCAAGGCAACATACCTATCTTCTAATTTTTTTGCAGAGGCGCTACTAAAATAATTAACAAATTCATTTGCAACCTCAACCGGTGCACTTATAATACTATTATTTACTTAAGGTTTATTTGTTGAAAATTATTTGCCCCCCTATTTAATCTATTATTAACTATTTTCCAAACCTCCTTCGTTTTATTACAGGAATTTTCAATTTTGGTGCGAAAAAACCCTTTTTTGTTGTTCTTAATTTGTTTTTTATATATTGCCCTTAAATCTGTATATTCCTAACTTCTTATTGGTAAAATGTAATTACTTTGGACTGTAACATTTTTCGTTCGAATACATTTTCTGTTCGCAAGTAGTAGTTCGCTACTTATTTCTGATTTAAATTGAAAAATACAGTGTTACTAGTAAATCCACTTTAACAGAAAATTGTTTTTTGCTGGTCTGCTCCAACACGTGCACTCTGAAATTTATTCCCTTTCAATTTGGCCCACTTTATTTTACCGGATAAAAGTGCTTCAAGGCTTTTGGTTTATCTTTTCAACTCTATCTTGCTGTTTCTAGATAAATCTCTTGTTTGTCGTGATCAATTTTCAGATAAATGCTGGATAAGTCTGTTTATATGCTGTGATATTTTTTAACCTTGTTTGATGCGAACATTTTCAGTTGAAAACATATGATTATATGTTTTTATTAGATTTTGTTTTAAGGTTCAGGAACAAGCCGCAGTTGTAGGAATTATATTGGGGAGGAGGTGTGAGATTATGCATTAAACATTTTTTGTTATTAATTTATTTTAATGTTTTTATTTTTATTTATTTTTTAGCAATTAAGTTAGTGTCTTATCGTTAAAATACTAATTACCTATATCTATATTTAAAAGTGGTATTTTCATAAAGTACGTAAGTAAAACTATACCACTTCAATTGGAAAAAATGTTTAGGGATCACCCTACAAATTTAAAGTTGAATAATAAAACCTTGCAAATGGTAGAGGCGGAAAGGGGTTAAGTGTAACATAATTGTGTATTTAAAAAGTAATAAAATGTTGGATACCAAATGATTCTGAAGATAATAGTAAAAACCTAAATTCCTTTAAATTTAAATTTTATGTTCTGGTCTTAATTTTTGATAACTGACAAATTTAGGTACAACAAAAAATGGTGTTTTTCCTAAGATGAAATGATATTTTGCTTAAGGACCTTTATAATTTTAAAATATGCAAATGCATTTAAAACGATAGTAACTTTCAGTTGTATTATAAAATATATGTAGGACTCTAGGCCTCCATATAAAATAACATAATTACACCAATAACCTAGGGATTGTAGAAAAAGTGTAATGGATGATTGTCTTTAGATCCATAAAGGCAAATAAAATTTAAATTTCTAATTGTAGTTCAGAAAACAAAGCTAGAAAAAGTGCAAAACCCCGCAATTTTTGCAATTCAATTTTTCATGAAAATTTGGGATTAAGCTTAACTTACCCTCCTCTATAAAATCTATATTATGTTTTAGGGGTAAGAAGTACCCTTTATTCCTAAAACCTATAAAACTATACAGTAAAGCTTAAGTTGAGTAAAATTTGACTAAAGTAAATTGAAAAAGTAGTGTTTTGTTTCTTTAAAACATTATTTGAAATAATTTAGCCTTTTAAAATCAACCCCTATTATGATTTAAAAAAATATATTTACCCCAAAACATTAATATATTATAACAGTGTTTTGCATAAAAACTTGGGATTGAGCTTAACTTAGCCTTCTCTATAAAATCTTTATTATTCTGAAGGTAGCTTTTTATTTTTTAGGGGTAAAAAACCACCCCTTATTGCAAAAACTTTCAAAACTTTTATATTAAAGCTTAAGTCACATAAAATTAGACTCATATAAATTGAAAAGTGTAAGTTAAGTATTTAACTCTTAAAAACATTTTTAATATATTTCAACCCGTGAAAATCAACCCTTATAATGATTTATTAAAAAAAATGTTAATTCCAAAAAAATTAACATAGTATCCCAGGTTGTAATTAAAAAATCTGACAGCTAAAAATTATTACTAATTTAATTTTGTAATTTTTAATCCTCGAATCGCTTTTAAAATGCTCTAAAAATTTGTTTTTTAAGCATACCTCCTTCAGTTTTTTTGATAAAAGTTCTTTAAAAATTATTTTGTTATCTTTTTTAAGAGTTATAAGGTCCTATATATTAAAACTGTTTAAAACCCTTACTTTTTAAAGGGTTAGTTTAAAGGGCTGAAACAAGGTAATGCTCGTCTATACACACGCGTTTTAAACGTTTATATCTGACTTAATTTTCGTCGTACAGTAAATTTTAAAAAAGAAAAAATGTTTTTATTTAAAAGGCTACAATTTGATGCTCTGGTAGTTTTACGTATCTTCTAAGTTTTTGAGTTATTTTGAAGAAAGGTAATTTTTATGAAAATTTTTGAAATTTGATTTTCACCTGAAGCTCCATTTTTTTCAAACCTATTCAATAAAATTCGGTTAAAATTTTAGAACATATTAATGATACATATATTAAAAGAATTTTGATTTGTGCAATTCTGTGTCTTTAATGTATATTCAATATTCCCTTGTACATTTGGCTAATGGTCTAAAAGTTTTATGTATATAAAATTTAAGAGATTTTATTAATAAAATTTTTGGTAGTGATGAGCGAGACCGGTCTTGGTCTTGCGGTCTTGGTCTTGGTCTTGCAGCAAGACCAAGACCGAGACCAAGACCAAGACCGCCTTCTCGCTTGCAAGACCAAGACCGCCTTCTCGCTTGCAAGACCAAGACCGCCTTCTCGCTTGCAAGACCAAGACCAAGACCAAGACCGAGGGGTGCAAGACTACGCAAGACCAAGACCGACCTGCAAGACTCTTGCACTTTTGTCCCTTTTTTTAAATTATAATATTCAATTTTTATATTCAATATACAGAGGTATTTCATACAGACATGACAAAAAATGTGTCGAGAACTGCCTAAAATGGCGATTATTTTATGAGTAACAGGTTTTTTTAATAAAATAATAATTAAATCGATCACTTCGTTTTTTAATAAAATTATCTTAAATCTTCAACAATAATAAGATTGTGACTTAATGGTCCGATAAAGCTCGATATCTCCAAGACCGTTTACGACAGAGAAAAACTAAAAGTACAAAAGTTATAGAAGCTGAAAATTACTAACCTATTCCTAATGTTTTTTTTTTTAATTATGTATCCAGTGATGCCACTTACTGGATCAAAAATTTCCAAAATTCAGGAAAACATTATTTTTGTGTCACACTGTAAGAGGTGGCATCATTAGATTGCTCCTTTAAACTTAGAATAGAATAGAATAGAATAGAATAGATTTATTGCGTGTTGTACAAATTACAAGTTTGTTTACACATGTCAACTAAAATTGGAATATGTAACTTTTGAGCTATTTTACAAGAATACCCTTTACAGGTTTACAACATATTATTATAATAAAAAAAATAAATTTAATCACACATTTCACAAAAGAAAACAAAGCTTATTTTTAACCCTGAACTAACTTACAAATAAGTATCACAGGTAATATTACTTAATATTTATAATAAAAGTTAAAAATTTTATCACAGACCAGATTTCACAATCTCATGACACTCCAAAGACCCGAAATTTAAAGAAAAGTAATCTTTATATCATACAAGGTATTTTGTATCAAAAAGACTTGATAACATTATTGAAACATCTGTTTTCCATCGTTTTAATTTTGTAAGGTAACAAATTAAAAAATAGTGGCCCAAAATAATTTACACCGTATCTGTTATGGGTCAACCTTATAAAATTTATTTTTATATCTGTTTTGTTTCGAGTATTGTATTTATGTGTGTCTTCCTGTAAAATATAAGAATCAATGTTCTCTTTTACATACTTTAAACAAGTATAGATATACATCGAAGGCAAAGTCAACAAACCATTTATTTTAAATATATCAAAAATATCGTCTCTATAACCTCTGTCAAAAATTATTCTGATAACTTTTCGCTGCAAACCAAAAACTCTACTCATATAAGGTGAATGCCCCCACCCAATAAGACCATACTTACAATGTGACACAAAAAGTGAATGATATGCTAATAATAATGATGTCCTAGGCATTTCATATTTTAATGATCTAATTACGAAGATGTTTC
The DNA here is from genome assembly GCA_019359885.1 of Listronotus oregonensis. Taxonomy (NCBI): domain Eukaryota; kingdom Metazoa; phylum Arthropoda; class Insecta; order Coleoptera; family Curculionidae; genus Listronotus; species Listronotus oregonensis. The sequence continues at coordinate 8,155 of JAHBCN010006476.1, forward strand.
TTGCCAGTTTATTTGAGAGGTATTCAATATGTTGCTCCCAAGAAAGAGTTTGGTCAAGATAAAAACCCAAGAACCCTGAGGAATTCTGCTTTACATGGAGCTCTTTGTGACTAAAACACAATAAATTTGTTTTATTTTCATTCAACTTTAACCCGTGTTCCGCAAACCACCGATAGGCACTTTCTTCAGCTTGTTTCATTTTTACGCTTACACCTTCGCTTGTGTTATCTTTTACTACTAAGGTGGTGTCATCCGCGAAAAGTACTGGATCGGCACCCGGCACCAAACCAATATCATTAATATAAATCAAAAACAGGATGGGACCAAGCACCGACCCTTGAGGTACCCCGCAGCTGATTTTTTTACGTCTGATTTTTGTTTTTTGTAAAGACAAATTGTGATCTATCAGAAAGGTACGAGTATAACAGCTGTACACTTCCTTCATCAAAATTAAATTTTTTCAGTTTATCTATAAGTAAACCATGAGAAACACAGTCGAATGCTTTTGTAAGGTCACAAAAGACCGCTCCCACAATCTCCCTACATTCGGTGCCATCTATAATTTTATTTAAAAGGTAAATAAGTGCATCTGTTGTTGATTTTTTAGCTCTAAAACCAAACTGGCCAAAATAAAACAATTTATGTCCCTCAAAGTGATCAAGGATTTGTTCTTTTAGTATTGACTCAAAAACCTTTGAAATTATAGGTAAAATAGAGATGGGTCTTAGATTATTTGGGTTATCTGCGTTTGCAACCTTTGGTATAGGTACAACCCTTGCTATCTTCAAAACATCTGGAAATTTGCATTTTTCAATACAGTCATTTATAAGGTCAGTCAAAGGATATAATATCTGTTCTCTAATGCTTTTTATTATTTTACTATTTAGTTCATGACAATCTAGGCTAGGTTTATTTTTTAATTTTTTTATATGTTCCCTAACCTTATTATAGGAAACTTTTTTAAATTTAAAAATTGGAAGAGTTTGTTCTTTAACATTATTTGTGGTATTTTTACTTACATATAAGGAATTATTTAAACTTGCATTTATGTTTTTCCCACATTTACAAAAAAATCGTTTACCATATTCAAATCCAAAATGTCAGAAATATCCTCTTTAATTTTTGGACGCTTTTTATTTATTAAATCCCAGCAGGTTTTGGGTATATTTTTACTATTTGTAATAATCTCATTATTGTAGTTATATTTAGCTTTTTTAATTTTATTTCTGTAACTTTTTTATATGAATTTTTAAATGAACCAAATTTTCAGATGAGAAATTATGACATAGTTCGCAAAGGAAGTTTAGTCGCTCTCGCATTGCCCTAAGTTCACTGTTAAACCATTTTTTATTGTTTTCTTTTCTATTTTTAATTATTTTTTGAGGAAAACAATGTTTTACACAGTCAGATAAAGTATTTATAAATTCAGTAAATAATGCATTTGAATTTAGATCTTTATTTCTTATAAGTGACCACTCAGTCTTCTCAATTGCATTAAAAAAGTCAATAAGCCCTCTTTGTGTTATTGGTCTGACATAATATGTATTTGGGTTATTATTTTTATTAACCTTTTTATCAACAGATATTTTTACAGCTTTGTGGTCAGAAAGGCCTGTTTCCTGTACCCCCGATGCATATGACCTAGTGGATCTTATCAAAATATTATCTAAGCAAACATTATTGCGTGTGTTTTCTTTTACCGTTATGCTGTAATTAAAAGAATTTAGTAAATCTGTAAAATCCCTAGAGTGCCTATGAGACGTATGAAAATAGACATTAAAATCCCCACAGATAACTATATCATATGGATTCGCTTTAAGTTTGTTTAAAACGTCATTTATACAGTTTAAAAAACATTTAAAATCTCCTAATGGAGTACGATACACAGACAATACAATTAATTGTTCATTTGGCAGCTCTACAGCTGCTACTTCACAAGCAGATTCAATGCTTAATGCATTTAAGTCATCCCTACAAATGTAATTTATATTATTTTTACAGAGTACAAGAGAACCCCCATGTATACTTTCTTTACGAACAAAATAGGATGCCAATTGATAATTTTCAATGCTTAACACTTCAATGTCTATATTATTAAGAAAATGTTCTGTTAAACATACCACGTCAATATTTTTATCTATTAAAACAGTTTCTAAGTCTAAAATTTTATTTCTCACTGACTGTATATTTTGATGCAGAATATGTAGCCTATTTGTCTTTTTATTAGAAATACCTTCCCCGATAATAGTTTTGTTTATACCAACCTCTGTTTTGTTGTGATTTTTGATAGTGGGGTGTCCATCCTTTGTTTTGGTAACGAAACCTACTAACCTTTACATCTTTTGGCCAAAAATGCGCATCGAGCAAGGTATCGACCAAGTCGTGTGGCACTCCTATTTTAAAAGAGGTGGAAAAACCATTTGTCTTTAATTTTTCAATCGGAACATCTTTTATTCCCAGAAAGTCTTTAAGCATTTCCACATTTGTGTCACTTTTTAGGTTACCCACGTATAGAAAACTCATGTCACTCACATTCACAGCCGCTTGCAAATTACAGGTCTCCTTATCATTTTTTGTCCCAACAACTACCTTGTTGCCTCTTCTTTCTTGATTGTTCGTTTTATCTATACTACTTGCAGCTTTGAGAGATGGCGTTCTGCTTTGACGAGTATTTTCAACCGTTTTTTGATTGATACCTGTATTTGACCTAAAATTCAAATTTCTTCTTTCATCATCTGTAGCGCTCTCTTGTAGTTGGTTCATTGAATCGCTCATAGGTGGTGCTACTTTTTTCGAGTTCTGAGGCGGAGTACCCTTAGATAGTTTTTTGGGGCCTTTGTTTATATTTACAAAATGTTCTTTTGTGGAGTTCTTTTCGTTTAAATTCTCGAGAAAATTTATTTTAAACACCATTAGATTAATCCGTTCCCTCATTTCTGATTCCAATTTCTTTAAGAGCGTATTTTCGGTCATTAAATTGTTGTTTTCTTTAAGAAGATCATTTAGTACGGTGTTTGCGGAGGTAGACTTACCAAAATTTAGTAAATCTGCAGAATCTTGGCTTTGGCTTGCTATGAATGCCATATTATTTGGATTTTGTGAATTTTCTGGTGTAAAAATAATAGTTTTGTTGCTGTTGCTGTCACAGGATGCAGTCGAATCATTTAACTGATTTTCTTTAAATTTACTTAACGCTTCTTGAATTTCTTTTACACATTTAAGCACCAGTTCACTAGTTACACGTTCCGGAATAGTTTGATTAATAATTAAATCGATTAGTTCACTTTTTTTAAGTTTTTCCAACTCCGCGGCTAACGTTTGAACTTCACTTGACGCCATCATGCTTAGATATAAATGTAAAAGTGATGGTTTAATAAAAAATATATTTGTCATTTTATATAGGAATACTTTTGATATAAATGGATTTTAAATTTCACTTCCGGTTTAGACGGAAAAGTCAAAACAATGCCAAAAGTATAATGATGACGTCATTTTTGTCAAAACTGAAAATGATATATAAAAAACCATCTACGTCGACATTGTACCTATATGACAGTTTAAGAATTTCCAGCATAATATACAGGGAAGCACTTTTTTAAATGAATTTTTTGCTATAATTTTTCTATTTTAGGTTAAAAGCTAAAAATGAGAAAGTTTTCTTGAGTGGTAGTGGATTTTTTGGAAAATTCTGAAATAGAAAATAATTTTACATTTTACGCCCTTTTTTCTATAATTTTTGTATATTCAGTTTTTTACCATTATGAACGGTTTCGGATATATCGATCTTTGGAGCACTATCGAGCCACCTTGTATATGCAGAATGTTTATAAAGTATTTGTACAAACTTTGTACGTCAAATGTTTGACTAATTTGAACATAGAAAGTTTATTTGAACTGAAAAGCTTTCTAAATACCTCTTCAAAGAAAATTTAAATATTTCCTATCACTAAAATGAAGCGCTATAAATAAATAAACCCCTACATTTAAAATATCCTTTTTAATCAAATAATTTAAATGTTCATGTAAGGTTAAAATTGGTATATTTTAAAATTTTAAAGAAAAAAATATAGTCTCCATCTTTATTTATTTGTAAGTATTAAAAATATATATATTTTGTTTAAGATTGCTTAGTTTAAATTATTACTACCAAAAAAAAACAAGACCAGCAAGACTCTTGCAGCAAGACCAAGACCGGGTGGTGCAAGACCAAGACCAAGACCAAGACCTTCTTTGGGCTTGCAAGACCAAGACCAAGACCAGACTTGTAAGACCAAGACCAAGACCAAGACTAGCCCGGTCTTGGTCTTGGTCTTGCTTTGCTCATCACTAATTTTTGGTGTTTTCGTTTATATTGTATGATTTTATTTTTGTTTCTTGAGATCTAATGAGTTTTGTGCTTTGAAGATAAAACGAGTATTAAATGTATTACCTATTTGTTGATCTTTACTTGTAAGCCAGAAATATAAGATAAAAATACATTTGTAATAGGTCTATTTTGACTTTGTCTTAAAGTCGGTTGTTCCTATTTTAAAAAACATTTATTTATAAAATTAAGATGAAAAGTATTTTGAACTAAAATATCGTTTAATTTTTGTTTTTTTTTATTTGCTATATTTTAATTGGATAAATTATTTTTATTCTATCAAAAGGACTTTTTATATTTTTCCTTTTTATCATTATTTGGTGATTTCAGTTAAAATTTAAGTATTTTTTGTATGTGTATGTTTTCTGTAAATTTAATAATCTTTTTTATTGAAATATAAAAAAGGAAGGTTGTTACTTTTTTCTTTTTCCGAAGTAAAATGAATAGTAAGTTTTTGTGTAATATTGAGTGTTAAAAAATATTTAAATAACTTTAGTAATGTAAATAAATGGAAAAAAATCAAATATACAACTCCGCCAAACTAAAGGTTTATAACGATAATTTTGTACAAAATTAAATTTAAAATTTTTCATAATTCCGCCTTACTTAATAATGGTGCTAAAAGAAAACTCTTGGTTATGCCAGAAGTTTGTTTATTATAGTCAATGTTATATTGGAAATAGGTTGTTTCTACGCAAAAACTTAATAGCTCAAGAACAGAGTTTATTTTTGGTTGGTTCTTTTACCAGGTTTAACATAATTTTGTAAGTTATTTAAAACAATATTTTAAGTTTTATTGACAGAACCATTTAAAAATAAACTTACAATATCAAAACTAACAAGGGTGTTATTGGGATCTATGTCAATGTGTAATAATTTTTCTCAGTCATATATTAAAAAATGTTGACATTTTTTAATATATGACTGAGTATTGTTTAATAAAGAATCTAAATTAGTTAGTAGAATTTTTGCTAATAGGTTTGTAGGAGACACACATATTTTTTGGGATGTAATTAGACAAAAAAATATAAGAGTGAACTGTCAATGGTTCCAAATAAAAAGCAAAATCCCAAACGCCAAAAACGAAATAAAACGATTAGGTATAAAAACCAAAATCGTGTCTTACAAATCGCACTTACCTGTATTTCCTAAATCTTCTCGCTGCTGGTATGGGTTACCCCTTCCGCTTGTTGTTTAGTTGAAGGGTTGATCTGCTAAGACACTTTTGAAACTTAATTGTTTCTTAAATAACAAAATAATGTTATTTTTTTTTAGAGAATGCGTCTTTACCGGCTTACGAGACATGCACTTTGAGGCCTTAATTAAGATCAAGACAGTTGGAGTTTGCTTATGTGGGCGTGAAACCCAAAACTATAAAATAAAATTATTTTATAAATTAAGAAATTCTACCAAATGTCTTGCAGGAATACATCCTATTAATTACACTACAAAGTTACTGCTCCTGCTGTATAATGGCTTAATCTAGCATATGTGCCATCTGGAATATTTTTTGTAATAAGTAGTAATAGTTCTGTTAAAGAGTTTGTAACATGTACTAAAATTTAAACAAGGTTTTGAGATGTTTTCCCTTGACACCACCCCCTGCGGGTCGTGTCAATAAGCCACGCCATAAAAAGTAGTAAACCGATTTTGTTGAAATTTTTACTGTTCGCTAAGTTAAAGTAAATGTGCCAAGAGAAAAATTGAATGTGGAGAAATAATTGGACTAACATAAATATATAAAGACATAAATACATAAAAATATATATACATATAGGTAGAAAATTAAGTACATTGGTTTAGAAGCCATAATAGATTATTATACAGTGTGTACATAATGTATGGAACAAACTCATTATTTGCTTAGGCAAAAAAATATAAAATTTTCTCAAAATGACAATAAAAATTTTAAATTGCACATTTTTTACATAAAATATAAATATACAGGGTGACTCATGTTGTAGATATGATGCCATCTATGATTTTTTACAATAGAAACCCCCAAATTTTATGCGGATTTATAATCTCTAAGAGGAGCTGATTTCAAAAACATAAAGAATTGTGTACATGATATGTGGAACAAATTCATTATTTAACATTGAAAATTTCTTCGAATATGTAAAGAGTAATTTTAAATTGCGCATTTTTTTACATAAAATTTAAATATCACCATACTTTAGTACAAATTTATAATATCCAAGAAGAGTCGATTTTAAAAACACAAAATACTTATTGCTTGGGGAAGCAGTTTCGTAGTTACTGGGTGTTAAAGATTTGTGTACATAATAATTTATTTGCAAAGTAAATCATTTATGTATTTAATAAACGATGTAAAACTATAACTTTAAAACTTAACAAAAAATATTATTGTTGCAGCATAACAAGCAATACCATAGTTACAAGGCATATTATAAAAAACAATATCAAGTATTTCTTACCACGCAAAATTAAGAAAAAAAAAAAAAATAAGACCCTGTACCTACAAAACTGTCAATTAAGGTCATAAGAACTTATGTACTTAAATACAATATGGGGATTTCAATTTAAAAAATCGTTGATAACATTATATCTACTATACGAGGCACCCTGTATATTTTTATTTTATATAAGAAATTCGCAATACAAAATTATTATTTACGTGTTCGAGAAAATTTTTAATGTTTCTTTGCTTTAAGAAATCATTGATTTGTTTTATACATTATGTATACATTTCTTTACCACCCTGTAACTACGAAATCGCCATCTAAAACCATAAGTGTTTTACGTTTTTCAAATAGGCTCTTCCTGAAGATTTTAAATCTGCAATAAAATGTGGGGTACATGAGTCACCCTGTGTATTTATATTTTATGTTAAAAAATGTGCAAGTTAAAATTATTATTTATGTATTTGAGAAATTCTCATTTTAGCAAATAATGAATTTGTTCCAGACTTAGTGTACACACTATATGTGAATATATTGCGGTTCCAATAACATTACATACAATTCTTAATTTAAATCAAAAAATTAATTCTTAAAAATTAAATGAAAACGATCCCAAAAAAATATTGTTACCTACTCGGGCCTTAATTGGCATTTGATAATCTCAACCCTTAACGCCCCCGTTAGGTTCGTGCGTTAGGTAGCCTTCATAACTCCTTATTTTCTTTTTCGTTAAATAGTTATTAACAATCCCCCCATATGCTACGATAACAAATAGGTTCTTTTTTTTGTTAATCTTAACGCTATTCTTACGCACAGGTTGAGTTTAGAAAAATACCGCTTGATTTTCTATACTTTTAACACTCGACGTTTACTTTCTACGCCTGCACACTAGGGTGGGCTGAATTTGGCATATTTAAAAAAAACCTATTTTGATTTTATAATACCTATAAAAATTTTCTTTCATAATAACAAATAAAAAAGCTTTATACACTTTCTTAATTATATCTCATTTTCCACCCTCTATCATCCCTCAAAAAATATATTTTTATGATTTTTAAGAAAATAAAATTCAAATATTAGAAAATTCTTTTTAAATTTAAAATACATCTAAGAATTTTTCTTTTATGATAACAACATAAAAAGCTATATAACTTTTTTCAATTTCTTAACATCTTTTACCCTCTACTACCTCTTAAAATAATGATTTTTCTTGTTTTTAGTACTTAATTGCGTTCGATACCAATAGATGGTCTATACGCTGCGCGGACTGTTAAGACGTCCTGCATCGCCTATTATTTTATTAATTTAGTTTAGTATTTACGTGGCTCTCGTTGCGAGTCAGAAACAGGCAAAAGTGTAAAAGGCAAACTGAAGGTCTTGAAACTGAAAATTCCAATAAGAACATCGGAAATAAGTCAAAGGAAAGCACCCAATAATTGTGACTTGCCATGTACTTCTTCACAATATTACAATGACCTTTCTGCTAAATCCGACGACGTATTAATTAAACTAAAGACAAAAAACTTTCTACTCTGGCTAAGGTATGTGATAGATATGGTTTGTCGGATAGGTCAGCAGCTGCTGTTGCTACGGCAGTATTACAAGATTTTGGTGTGGTTTCAAAAGATGAGGTAACACATGTTATTGATAAAAATAAATTAAGACGAGCGAGGCAAAAATCTAGAAATACCTGTTTTACACAAGAACAAAATTGTCTTAAAGCAATATATTTTGATGGCCGAAAAGACACTTATGGTAGAAAAAATTAATGACACGTACCACAGACGCTCCATTGTTGAGGAACACATTTTATTAGTGCAAGAGCCAGGGTCAACTTTTTTGGGTCATACAGTGCCAGATCTGGTTCTGCTAAGGGTATCTGTGACAGCATTATTCCCTTTTTGAGGAAAAGAATTTTAATTTAGATAATGTAATTGCGGTTGGTTGTGACGGAACTGTGGTCAATACAGGATCTAAAAATGGTGTAATTTCACAACTAGAGATACAATTTGGTCGTCCATTGCAGCGTTCCGTTTGTCAACTGCATGCAAACGAACTAGTTTTAAGGCACATTTTTCAGCACCTTGATGGGCAAACAACTGGTCCAAAAGGATTTATGGGACCGCTGGGGAAGCAGCATCAGGATTGTGAGAAAATTCCAGTGGTCAATTTCAAAGGGATTAATTGTGTGTTACCAGAGATTGGTTGTAGTGTTCTGAGTACAGATCAAAAATATTTGTATAAGCTTTGTGACTCAATATCACAAGGCAGTTGTTTCCCTGAATTGGCAAATAGAAGTCTAGGTAAATTAAATCATTTTCGATGGCTGACTTAAGCAAATCGAGTATTACGCCTTTACATTGGCTCAGATAATCCTGGTGAAAACTTAATGATTTTGACCAATTTTATTTTAAAAGTTTATGCTTCTATGTGGTTTGAAATAAAATTTAATCCATCTGCTATAAATGGAGCAAGACATGTTCTCAAAACCATAAGGTAGAGCCGATATTTAAGCGTATCATTAAAAAACATTATTGACCCGGTTATCCAAAGAAACGCATTTCGCTCACCCAGAGAACATTTTATTTTGTATGATATGGGATCCTCGCCAATTTGTTAAAGAACTTGCATTAATAAGAATTTTAAAGGATAAAAGCACAAACTCTGAACATCTTAGAACCTTTAAAGTACCAGTATTAAATTTTGAAGCCGAGGACTACATTGACTTAATAAATTGGCAAGAAAATAAAATTACATTTCCTCCAATTTTACAAAACTTAAGTATCGATGACATATAAAGTGCTATAACGGACCCTTCAAAAAACATATTGGAACTGGAATTATATCCTTGTCATACTCTAGCCGTAGAAAGTTGTGTGAAGCTAGTGACTTAAGCCTCGGGATCAGTTGCTGGGTTAAAGAAACAAGATGGTTTCATAAAAGCCAAAATAGATTCTAGGAAAGTTATGCCCGAGTTTTAAAGTAAGAAAGATTTTAGGCAATAATTAATCTGAATAAATAACAATAACAACCAAATGATTATCTTTAAAGGTGGGAGGGATGGATGGAACTCGCCGAACAGCTACCTCCTGGTGGTGAGTTCTGGGTTGTGTAATGTTTATTATTTATATAATTTATATAATACAAGCAAAGAGCTGTTTTTTTTTTTTTTTAATTTTTAAATAAAGTATCAATAGATCTAATATATTAGATCTAAGATAATTTATTTAGTTGTAAAAGAAAACATTTGGGTAGTATTCCATAATAAATTAAAAAGAAAAGGTTTATTTTTTCATCGTTTTGTAGAGGGTGGAAGACGAAATCTAAGATAAAAATATGTAATAGAAATTTAGCTTATATCACCAAAGGAAACTTTTCCGCTTTATTCCATGCCAAAATTTTTATTTTTTATTTTTTATTTTTTTTGTTTTTTCCCCTTGTACAGGGTGAAAAATAAAATCTAAGCCAAAAATACATAATAGAAGTTTAACTTGTATTAATCAAAGGAAACTTTTCCGCACTATTCCAAAGTAAAATTTTAAAATCGATTTTTTTGGCCCACCCTACTGAACACCTTTGATTTAATTTGTACTGTTCATTTATTAAAATTAATTAAATTATTTAAAACAAGGGTACGTTTTTTTTTAATGTAACAAAAGCTTTAAATAAAACATTATAAACAAAATTTAAAATAAGTCAAATGAAAGAAGGACCGAAATGCCCCCAAAAAAATATTATATAGAACATTACCTTAAAATTTCCGTTAAAAAAAGCATAACATTAAAGTAAGAAACTGACTAAGTTTTAAAACCTACAAATTTAAGAAGTTTTCTAAACTGAATTAATCCATTATTACCTGGATAACTTTTAATTTAAATATGTTTAAAGGTATTTCCCATTAAAGCCTATTTCTCAAAAGTAATTTTAACAATGGTTGTTTTATTATTTGTAAATTTCGAAATGGCTAAAACGTAAGTTATTAAAGAAAATGTTTTATTACGATTTAAATAAAAATATTAAAATATATTTTTACTTTCCGTTTTTTCACAAAGCAGTCAAAAAAGTTAGAGTCCTTAAAAAATTTTAATATGATTAAGGATATATAACATTTTTAGTATAAGAGTAATTTCACTTGCAGCGATATTAAAATGTTTTCAAAGCTACTCAGGTTTCCCGAGAGTTGTTCCTAAACACAAAGAATTCTGATATTGTTTTTCCCTCGTCTAACCATTATTAATGTAAAATTCCGTAAGCGTTCTTAACTTACACAATAAATGTTATTTTTCTTTGTTTTAAATTTGCAACATTTTTTCTTTCAAGCGAGAATATTTTAAAATTTGCGGTTGAACAAGACGCCGCTGATTTTATGGTACATAACATTTTAATAAAAACATTAGACAGAAAGAGGGATGTCAAAAAATTAAATAATGGAACAAGAAAACAACGGATTAGGATAAACACTAAATAAAATAAAGTTAGTTTAAAAAACACCCCATTCTTTCTATTTAGTAATTCTATAGTTTGTCAGATTTTAGGGTGAGTATCACCACCATAAAATCTGACAAACCTTGCTTTACAGCAAAACTAAAAATATTATTGGTCGAAAGAAAACAAAAATGCAAATAAAATAAAATATTTATTGTGTAAATTAAGGGCAGTTTTAAAACTTTATAATAATAATGGTTAGACGAGGGATAAACAATATCAAAACCTTTGAGTTTACGAGGGTCAATCAATAAAAAGCCGTTTTTGCAAACGTGTGGCATTGCCAAGGACATAACTTTCTCGTAGAGCAATCTAAACTACACCATGCTAAATTTTAAACTGATTTTGGGGTTAGTTTTAAATATCTACCGTAGTGTAGTAATATAAGTTTTTATGAACAAAACAAAATATTTAAATTTCACTTCATTATACCAGTCGGTTTAAAAAGTTAAAGCAAAAAAGGGATTTGCTAGGTACCTCTTTAGGGCCATGTATCTTCGTTAGGTGGCATTTTTTCTGTGACAAAGTAGGGCTATTTTTGCCTTCTCTACACGAGCCTGAAATTATGCTCTATACTTACGGGGCACACACATATATAGGTTGGATAAGGTCGCACCATAAAACTATTTAATACTATACAGGGTGTCCGCATAAAGTTTGACGTATTAAATTAATTTCTAATTAAATAGAACACTCTATATTATGTGACCGCTTTAGATTTTAATTAAAAAAAGTAACCCAAGTTTATACTAAGTATTATTTATCTAATTTTATTAGTTTTTAAGATATTTAAATTTTTGATGCAGAGGTGCAATTAAGCTAATATTATTTCAAAATTATTAACTCTACAAACTTCAAAATTTGGTGAAACATTAGAAACATTTTGCCATATCATAATTTGTACTGAGTGTTTAAAACATAATTTCACATTTTCCGATGACAACATCTTTGTTGTTTTAAGTGGAACACCCTGTATTTTTTACACCGTATGATAGCAAATTAATTAATAGCAGTTAAATTAAAAAATAAACGTTTAAACAAATTTTTTTCTTTAAAAAGGTTCAAAAAGGTTCAATTTCATTCTTTTCATATTTTCGTGTGGGGTGGTTTACTTGTACTATCAATCATACCAAGTATATATATATATATATATATATATATATATATATATATATATATATATATATATATATATATATATATATATATATATATATATATATATATATATATATATATATATATATATATATATATATATATATATATATCAATTATTTTCTCATATTAATTCAAAATTTGGTAAAATTTAGTTTTTGTGATGTATAGGGACGCGTTACCCGGAGATAAGAAAGAGACACAATTATGTTTGTGCACTCTTATGAGTTCTCTGTCTCTTTCTGTCAAATTAAGAGAATCATGCAAAGTAATTGCTTTTGTGCCTATATATCACAAAAACTCCATTTCACCAAATTTTTTATTATTTCCCTATAATATAAAAGGTGCGATATGTAGAATCATTGATGGAAAACCAAACTAAAACGGCTCATATTTTATCTTTACCAGACACATCATCTTGTAGTACATTTAACACTAGCAGCCAAATAATAAAACGTGCCAATAAAGTACCTCTACAAGATATGACAATATTAAAACAAACACAACTTCAAAAAAGTGGTGTTAAATGTATGCAAATTGCCTATAATAATTCTAATTTAGTAATAAGTTTTAACAATTTTTTTTGTATGGACTTAATTAAAAAAAAAATAAATACTTAAATGTTGTAAATATGTGTTTTTCATTATTTTACTCTGCCCTGTAAGAAAAAATAATTTAGATAGCTTTTAGTGAAAACAAAAAAGAAATAATGGCGATCCTCTTCTGGGAGTCATTCGGTACTAAATTCGTTTTTATTTGTATACCTGCTAACTTCTATAATTTTTCAAATACGTACCATTTTTGGTTAAAATTTGAATTCCATAAATTCAAATTTCTGACAATTGCTGCGCTTCTTAAATATAAAAACCATAACGTGTGTACAAATCCTTAAATATATTTAGGTATTAATATCAACCCTTATAAACCTTTATAAACAAAATTATATTTTAACAACCGCATTCGCTCAAGTTAACAAGACGAGATGAAAAAATGGCTTTTTTTGTCTTGTTTTGTTTCGCAACATTTAAAATATTTTTTACCACCAAAGTGGCATAATGTTAATTTAAATTAAATTAAATTAAAAAAACACACACACACAATTAAAAGAAGTATTGGTAAAATAATTAAAAAATTAACGCTGCCTTGTGTTTTTTCTGATATACATCATTTAGCATAAACTCAGATTTCGCAAATTCTTTATTAACTTCTGGTTTCCATTTATGTTACCCACTTTGGATTTATTGTGTTTTTATAATCATAGACATAAATTAAACGTGTTTTAAAATGTTTCTTTTTTTTCTAATATGCTAAAATAAATGACTAGTACTATGAACTTACCATATTATTAGGTATGAGCTTTCTGCAATCGTTAATAAATATAGTTATAATAAAAAGCGGAAAATGCATTGATTTAACATTTTTTTTATTACTTATAAATATCACAGATAATATATTTACCCTAATATTTATAGCGTATTTTTGTACAATCTACAACATCCATTCCTTTTACTTTTCTATAACAACACAGATTACTTTTATATGTACATTTTTGTCTAAACAATTTTTCAACATTATAAACAATCACGTAAAAAAAAACAAAATTTTTCAGTAAAAAAAATATTGGCCGATTTTTACTTGATAAAGGAAAACTAATAAATTACACTTTTTAGGTTGTTTGGTTTAACTACACTCCAATAAAGAAATTTTGGAACATAAATGATAGATCTTGCTCTTAATATAATATAAAGGATGTATTTTGCGATAAAAAAGTATTGAAACCCAATAAAAAAAGCGGTTGCTTTGATTAAGACAGGCCAGAAAACATATTCTTTTTATAATAGTATAATAGAAAAATCCACCCAGTAATCGACAACCTGTTAACTCTTTTTTTTTTAATAAATAAATACTGAATTTCGCAAAATAAATACACAAAAAAGCGCAGTAACGAATTAGCAAGACGTCCTACCAGTATACATACACTAAAATACAATATTTAAACCAAAGAAGTAACAAGAATATTTGCATGAAGTTTTGATAAAAAGTTGGAAACAAAAATTAACAGAGAATGAGCACTAGATATGCAGTTTCCGGGATTATTACATAACACTTTATTAATAATAACAACAATAATACGAATAATAGAAAAATAAATATATAAAACTGTCTTTTCCTTAGTATTATTTATCATATAATTCATACTTAAATGTTATTGTCTTTTTTGCATACTTCTTGTTTTAAAAAAGTGGTACTAATGTCTTTCTTATATATTTTTTAACTATGTAATTTGGATGGATTAATTAAGTATGGCTATTATGTTTGTTGTTTAAAATGACAACTTAATTACAAATATCCATAGAACCGAGGACATTCTGTATCAATTGAGCTAGTGACTAAAACAAGTATTTACAATAAATATGATTATGCTAAACATGTATAGTATTCTATAAAAATGAATAATGTTTAATGGTAAGAAACAGATTTTGCTTTGTTATATATATATATATATATATATATATATATATATATATATATATATATATATATATATATATATATATATATATATATATATATATTATTTTTATATATATATATATATATATATATATAAATTTTTTGGCCACCATATTCCCGGTTTTTTCTACGAGAAATGAAACGATTGGAAAAACTTTTAGCACGGTCACAATTCATGAGACATATTTCAAAATTATTTTGAAATATACAGGGTGCCCAAAAAAAGTATATCAAAGTTATATTTTTCTTATGGAACACCCCATATTTTTTATATTTTTAGATATTATAGACCAAATAAAGGGAGTTATTGTTATATTTTCTATCTAAAACTGACCGTTTTCTGAGAAATTTAGAAAATTTAAAAATACAGACCATAATTTAAAAATTGTTTACACCCTCTAACATATAACGAGCTGCTCGTATTTAGCTCAAGGTTTAGTAACTATTACTGAAAGTTTACCTAATATTATCAGAGTGTAAAAAATTGCCTCAAAGTTTGGACACACATTTTATTAAATAACTTCCTTAAAGTTAAATGGAACACCCTGTATATGGCTATTTTGACGCGGAACTAAATTCCTTTTAAAACCATATTAGGGTTTCTATACCTATCTCTTCTGCTTTTTATGCAAAAAGCATTTTTATATTTGACTTATCATTTATCTTAAAATGGAACATCCTGTATTGTAACTAAAAATCTTTTATTAAGGATCACGTAGATTTGCTAAAAGTACAAGTTTAAATTTTTAAAAATAAGATGTATCTCAAGTAAAATGCAGGCAAAAGTAATAACTCCAATTTATTGTAATTTCCAAAATATTAAAGCATTCTTAAAATTGAGGATCGCAATATAGTACAAGGCACACCTGTCCCAATTGTTGAGACGAAATATGATAAATTGCTCTTGTTTCTTAGCAAATGTATCAGACTTTATGGTAAAATAAAACTACTCGTATTCCAATTATTCCTCCCCACACGTTAACAGACCATTTGTGCTGGTGATCAAGGGTTCTAAAAATATTAGGATTTTCGTCACTGTAGTAGTAAAAGACATGTCTGTTAAATAATCCGTTGTAATGAAAAATTAGGTCTGATACATTTGCTAAGAAACAAGGGCAATTTACCATATTGCGTCTCAACAATTAGGACAGGTGGGCCTTCTACTATATTTCGATCCTCATTTTTAAGAATGCTTTAATATTTTGGAAATGACAATTTTTTTTTTTTTGGTCTGATGGCCTTACAAACTGGTGTATTGGCCAAAATGACAATTAATTGGAGTTATTACTTTTACCTGCATTTTACTTGAGATACATCTTATTTTCAAAAATTTAAACTTGTGCTTTTAGCGAATCTACGTCCTTAATAAAAAGATTTTTAATTACAATACAGGGTGTTGAATTTTTAAGATAAATGATAAGTCAAATATAAAAATGCCCTTTTTCATAAAAGAAGAAGAGATAGGTATAGAAACCCTAATATGGTTTTAAGGGAAATTTAGTTCCGCGTCAAAATAGGTCATTAAATACAGGGTGTTCCATTTAACTTAAGGAAGTTATTTAATAAAATGTGTGTCCACACTTTGAGGCATCTTTTTTCAACACTCTGTATAATATTAAGGTAAAACTTTATTGTGATAGTTAACTTAAACCTTGAGCTAAGCAATAAATTTAATTACGAGCAGCTTGTTATATGTTACAGGGTGTAAACAATTTTTAAATTATGGTCTGTATTTTTAAATTTCTCTAAATTTCTCAGAAACGGTCAGTTTTAGGTATAGGAAATATAACAATAACTCACCTTTATTTGGTCCATAGTATCTAAAAATATAAAAAATTATGGGGTGTTCCATAAGAAAAAATATAACTTTGATATGTACTTTCTTTTTGGGTCACCCTGTATATTTCAAAATAATTTTAAAATATGCTCCTCATGGACCCACATATGACCGCGCTAAAAGTTTTTCCCCAACTCGTTTCATTTCTCATAGAAAAACCGAGGCGAATGTGGTGGGCCACCCTATATATATTTTAAAGTTTTGTTTTTTTTTTTGACAACTTCTTGATTCTGTGTACATAAAAACATGTTTGTATTTAAACCACTTTTGGACTTGTTTTAAAATTCAAGAACAGTGCTGGCAGATTATAGTGAAAGTAAACAAAAGTTTTTTTTTATTCCTTAATAGTTTGCACTCACGTTACCCTTTGCTTTATATCTAAAGTCGGTCGGGTGCCTCATATGTGCAAACTTTATTTAATTTAGTACAAATTATTCTGGTTAAAATGTATGCATGCTTTTTTAATTAAAAGCTTTTTTGTTAAAAAATTCTAGCCAAAACTTTTAGTCAATCTGTGAGTTTTTTTTTAAATTTACCCTGTAGTATTTAACAAATAATTAACGTGCACGAATAATAATACTTGTTTTCAGTTAAAAAAATAATTAAAGAGTTGAAGCCACAAATAGCAACGACAGCAACAAAAAGGTGAATTACAGCTTCCGCCCTATCCGGCAATTATATTTCATTATTTAACGTCTTAATTAGTCAGATTCGGCAAAATTTTGAATTGGTTCTCGGATAAGACCTTGACGCTACTATAAATTGGAGTAAGACAGGGTAGACGTAAAATACACAATGCTGTAATTAAAATTTTATACTTTATGGCCGTTCAATAATGCAACCTATTATATTATCTAAAAATGATAACACAATGTGCAAAAAAATGCATGCATCTACCAGGGTAGATCAAAGGTTTGTTAGTTTAAATAAATACTACTGACTTTAAATGTCAAAATATTTTAAAAATAATTTGTATTTTTTAGTTTACATAAAATTGAGTTAAAGCTTTAAATTAAAAAAAAAAAGTTGCATTTTTTAATAGATTTTATAGATTTTGTCTTTGCCGCCTATAAAAAACTTAATTACACCAAATTTAAACCCCCTATTATTTTTATTATACACGGTAACTATTTTGATCGATTATATTATGCTAAAAAAAAGGGTTTAATAAAAAAATATATAAAATCTATGTTTTTTGTGAAATTTGTCAATTCCAATAATTTGTCAATTTCAATAGTTTGTCAATTTCTAACATATTTATCACATGTATTTTATCTTCAGGTTGAAAAAATTGCTAGATAATTAACCTTGAGTAGGTAAACAAAAGCGGACTAAAGCAATCTTTGTAGAGTGGTATACAGACTGTTATAGAAAAGAATACAGGTCTCAGCATTTATTTTAAATTTTATATGTATATTTCTAATACTTGGTGTCTCCCACCAAAAAAAAAAAAATTAAACTTGACAGTTCTGCTGTTCCTATTTGTATTTTTTTTTGTGGAAATTTGTTATCAATCGTAAAGTTAAAAAATTCTTTAGTAAAAAATACTTCTTATTATCTGGTTTGTAATATTTATTCTGCTTTATATACCATACTTTATCAAAATCACATTAAAACGAGGGTATTTATTTTAGTTCAGTCGAAAAGTGTGTTTCCTGCAAAAAATAGTTAGAAGGCTTCTAAAAATTTGTGCGATAGTCACGAAAGTTTGAAGGTATATGGAAGCCCAATGCTATGGCCTATTCCAGCAATGTTCAGCCCACTATGAAAATAACTGTTAGAATGGGTCCCGCCGATTCTGCGCAATAACTACTACTTACACACTGATAAATCAGTAAGTAGTAAGGCAACACATAATACTTTTATGTGAGCCGTAGTACCGTTTTCTGGTGCAAACGCGCGGCGCGTATGAAACTTAATCCGCGCTGTACCATCAACCGTCTCCGTCCCATCAACCCTGCTTTTAAGCGAATTTTATGTTTCGTTGCGGTTTCGTCATTTTCGTTGTTTTTTGCGCCGTATTAATTTTGATTGTTTTGCTTTGTGTGATTATTTTTTGTAGCTGCAGAAGTTTTTTGGATTGATAAAAGCTTTCTTATTTTAGTTATTAGTGTTTATTAAATTGTGACTATAATTTTGTGTTTATTGTTTGTTACTTATAATATCGTAACAAAATGCCTAGAGGTTGTATTGCTTTGTGTTGCAAATCCTAGGGTAACATACCCGGCATTTTTTACTTTGGGTAAGTATTTTTTATATTTAAATTAGGAGCTTCTTATGAGACGCGTTAGGTAACCCAATAAATAATAATATATCAATTATGAATAATAGAAAAATGAAAACTTCATAGGAAATAGAAGTCAGAAAAGTAAGGCAATCTTAACTATCTTTTAGATGAATACCACAATGTTTGTGTAATTTTGTGGATCATTAAAAAGAAATAGGGTTTACATTTAGGTACACTTATTTTATTTAATAATTTAGTACATTCTTAAAGTATCAAAATTATCAATTACTGGACAGACCAAGCAAATTTAAATATATACAGGTCCCTATAATTGAATAAAAGAAAGTACAATTTTTTGTTAAAGTTCCTTTTTGCTTCTTCTGTATTTGTTTAAAAAGAAATTAGGTTTTTGGTTTCTCAATCTCTTATGTAAAAAATACTATACTTCTTGTTAAATTTGTTTATGTTACCTGCATGACGTGACATTATTTTATTGTACTTTTATACAAATTATAAATTTATAAAATATTGTATGAACCTAAAACACAAATAACCAGTTTAAATTATGGAAAGTTATTTTTTTTACCCTTGCCGATTTTGATGATTTTTTGCATACAGAGGCGCTGGTTACAAATCTAAAGTAACTTTTTTTGGCGTTTTATTTTTCAGATATTAATCCTTAAATACAACACTTAGATTAAACTCATTTACACTATCTTGCCTTTTTTTAATCACAAAATTGGTACATGAAACTATCATACAATGTTGGAAAAATAAAAAAAAAAACAGTGAATGTACATGAATACACAGTTTAAATTTGACATTTGATGATGCTAACTTTACTAACCTACTATTCATTGTGCAAACTCCGCGGTGCCGATTCCTCTATTCCCGCTGCCCTGTACGCCCAGACAATTTTGTTCTACAGCATGGGCCTTCCATATACCTTCAAATTTTCTTGGCGATAGCTCATTTGAGGCGGAATACAAATCTGAGCTCGTTTTAAGGATTTTTTCTGCCAATAAAGATTGCAAAAGTTATTAACAAAAAACGAAAAAAAAGAACGTCATTTCGATTTTTCATGATAACTCCAAAACCATAAGAGATAGTGAAAATTGCAAAAAGGTTTCTTGAAGAAAAGAAAATTTCCAATAAAAAAGTTTTAACTCCCCGAGCTCTATCTCCATTATTTATAATTTTATTTTAACGCTAAAAATAGGCCTCCGCGCGACATTTTTGGTTGCGCGCTTGGCATTGCAATCGAGTACGTTACACTAAATATTTTTTTAGGGTATTAAATATTAATTAAATTCTTTTAAAACATTACTGCGTAAATAGAACACTTCAAAGAATTTATTTGCGTTAAAAATTTAACTTAAAGTCAGTTTTTCAACAAGTTAGGCAATTGTCAATTAAAAAAAACTGTTTCGAACTTTTTCCTCATTGTACAATAAAAAAAATGCTTAAATGTCGTATAAATTTTTTGCTTCTTGAAACCCTTATAAATACACACTAAACAAGATAAAGCCATAAAAGTTTAAAATATTTTAAGCCGTTTTTTATAATAATTTTATAACTCTGATAAAAAATGTAAAATCAAAGTAATACTGTCAAAGTTATAAAATTATTATAAACAAAGCATTGAAATTTTTTAAAGTTTTATGGCGTGATTTTGTAAGGTATGTATATAAGAAGGGCCCTACAATACAATAAATTCAAACAACTTTTTTAACATTTTTTTAATGTACAATGAAGACGAAAGTTCAAAACAATTTTGTTAATTAAGAATTGTCTAATTGGTTGAAAAAATAACTTTAAGTTAAATTTTCAACGGGAATAAATTGTTTAAAGTGTTTTAAAGTACACCGTAATTTTTTTTTTTTTTTAATTAATAAAAAATATCCTAAAAAAATATTTTGTGTGACGTTCTTGGTTTTGGCGCTGAGCGCGCAACTAAAAATGTTGCAAGGAGGCCCATTTTCAGTGTTAAATTAAAATTATAAATAATAGAGATAGAACTCCGTAAGTTGGGACTTTTTTTATCGGAAATTTGTTCCTCTTCAAGGATCTTTTTTGTAATTTTCGCTATCTCTTCAAAATTTAAAGTTATCATCAAAAATCGAAATCTTTTTTGTTAATAATAATTGCAATTTTTATTGACAGAAAAAATCCTCAAAACGCCTTTCTCAGATTTGCATTTCGCGTCGAATGAGCTTTGGCTTTTCAAAGCCTTCTTACTATTTTTTTGCAGGAAACACACTTCTCGACTAGACTATTTTAAATCTATATAATTTTAAAATTTAGTAAAAAAGATAAACAAATCCCAAAGCTACAACATGCAGTTTGTTTTTTTATTATGTAAGATCTGATGATGCCGCAGTACGTTAGGCCAAAAATCATTAGAACAAATTTACTTATTAAATAGATGAATGGATGAAGGTGTATTTATTGTCATCGGGATTTTGGCCAGTTTTGCATATTAAAATAAACTAAAAACGACAATTAAATGATCTTAGCACAGGAAGAACAGAAAAGAATGGGACTTGTAGGTTTGTATTTTTTGTAATATGACGATTAGATGACCTGTAAGGCATGCCAAACTTTCTAAGAAGAAAGCCATCATACATTAAAAGAGGTCATTTCTTTTTAAGATCGTGTAAATGTTTACCACATCTCTACTGTGTACCTGGTAGGTAAAATGTTTTTTAAATTTAATTTTTATTATTAACAATTTAAAAACACCTGAAATTAAAATACATTTAATTAAAATTAACTATAAAAATTAATGAGTTAGAGTAAGCCAATAAATGAAATAACATAAGTAAAATAATAGGATAAGTAAAAAACAGTTCTAAATATTTAATGACATATTTTTGCTCCATAAATAATTTACAAACTAATGCTAAAAATTGAACATGAAATAACCTACTAAAGTATTTCAACAATAGCACTTCGAAACAAAAAGTAACAAAGCAATACATACGGCAGCTTTGTCTGCTCTGAAGCTTTCTTGACCCCATTTAGACCTCTCACTAAAAAGGAGAAAATAAAGATATAATAATTAATTATGTTTAGGGAACACTAGAAAAATAATGATCCCGGGAAGACTTTAATTAGTTTTCCTCTTTTTGTTTGGATGCTTGTAAAGTTTTTAGGTGCCAAAAGGGCAAATAATTTTCTTTTTATGTATTTTAAAGCCGTAGTTCTAGAATCACAAAATTAAATACCTTAAAGATATTTATAACCAAATAAAATATTTTTCCGAGACACTTTTATATGTTTAAAAATTGTTTACTAATTAATCTTAGGCTTCGCTTATAAATACCACAGCCATTTAAAAAAAGGTATGTACTTGTATCCCGAAGTAATAGCCTAAGAGCCAGTGGTCGGCTACCTATATGTATTTGACCAGACCTGGATTTTTTCACAGTGAGTCCTCTATACCTACCATATATGGAATAAAGACTCACTAAGCCCAGCGTGGCTGTTGCTTTTGGTAATCAGGTGGGACAAGTATCGAAATTTAACTGATTTTAAATGTATAAAATTTTATAGGTAATTGACCAGGTCTGCAACACAGTTTCGGCCGAGTGTGAACGCGTTGTTAAAGTTAGCAATGGACTTTATAATTGTTAAATTTAACAAAGAGTGAAAAATGAAAAACTTGACAACACAGCACATTTTTAAACATTTCATGGTAACTAGATAACCAGAAACGGTTTAGTTCGGAATTTTGCGTTTAAAATCCATTAAGCATAGAAAAGATTTAAAGATAATTACGTTCATCGAATATGAAAAAAATTGGTTTGACACTCCAACTGAGTAATTTTATATATTTTCATCAAAAACTAGAAGCACAATAGATAGCTCAAATGACCAATACTGCAAAACTTCTTTAAATTTGGGGTTTTACAGCTTCTTTAAAGTAATTCATGCCTACTACATTTTATTGATACAGTCCGATGGGTAGATTTATCTAGAGTAAACAAAATATTTGCTTAATTTTTCTAAAAATTAATGTTTAAATTTAATACATATTGGTAAAACTATTTATTTGCAAGAATTTTTTTATTTACTGTTCTTTATAATCCATCTATACTTTTTTAAAACAAAAGAAAAAAATAATTTTATGCTTATTTGTATATTTATATATGTATAAATTAACAAAATTAACCTAACCCTGTTTCTTAGGTTAAGGCGTGTCCAAAGCTATAACATGCGGTACTAAAACAAAAGGGTGCAACATTTTTTTTCTCGCTCTACGTAATAAGTAGGCATATACTATTCTCCGCCGACTAATCAGCACGAACACCAAGAGAGAACAGTTGTACTTTTATTCGTCTTTTTTACGCACACTGTGAGACTTGATCGGACATGTGGCTTTTTAAAATTATAATATTTAGTAATGCAAGCAGAAAATAATGGGACAGTTATATATAGAGCGCCTTAATCATTAAATTAAAATATTCTGCATGCTCTTGCGTAAGCTTCAAGTACCTAAGTGCAATTTCTCTTCTGCATCCCAAAAGCATGCAAAATGTTTTAATTTAATGATTTAGGCTCTAACTGTCCTATTGTTTTCAGCTTGCATTACTAAATATTTTAATTTTGCCAAGCCACATGTCCGATCAAGTCTCACAGTGTGCATAAGAGATAAAGACAAATAAAAGTAGAAATTTTATTTCTTGGTTGCTGATTAGTGGGCGGAGAATAGTACATGCTCGCCCACCACTTAGCATAGAGCGAGGGGAAAATGTGGCACTCTTATTCTTTTTTCTCTCACGTGGAGTGTTCGCACGACCACGTTGCAAGGCTCCCTCTAGGAGAGTATGCTCAAAGGTTGCGATAGATAATCAAATTTTTCCGCGCCCCAGAGTTTGGCGTGCACTGAAAAGTTTAACAATGAAAGAGGGCAATTATTATGTGAAATCCTACAAAACGCTCTTGAGCTACTCCAAACTCTATCTTATCTAGCGTGCGTGTAAAAATTATTATATGTATGCGCTGTTTCTAAAACCAAAAACATCTTTTATTACGATGCAAAAATTCTTAGATCAAGTTTTATACCCTAGAGTGCGTTTAACTTAAATACGACAAAGGCCTGCGAAGAATCGGACCTAGACCACATCGGGTCTCTAACGGTTTTTTTTAAACCTTAGGTTAATGTTATAACTTTAGACACGACTTAACCTAAGAAACAGGGTTAGGTTAATTTCGTTAATTTATGCATATATAAATATACAAATAAACATAAAATTAATTATTTTTTTTTGTTTTAAAAAGAATAGATGGATATTAAAGAGCAGTAAGTAATAAAATTTTTGTAAATAAATAGTTTTACTTATATCTATTAATTTAAAACATTAATTTTCTAGAAAAATAAAGCAAATATTTCGTCTGCTCTAGATGAATCTACCTACCGGAATGTATCAATAAAATGTAGTAGGCATGAATTATATTAAAGGTCCTGTTTAAACCCCAAAAAGTTTTGCAGGATTGGTCATTTGAGCGATTTATTGTGCTGCTTGTTTTTGAAGAAAATATTTAAAATTACTTTGTTGGAGTGTCGAACCAATTTTTTTCATATTTGATGCAAGGTAATCATTTTTATATTATTTTTTTAATATGTTTATTTGATTTTGAATGCATCCTGAACTAAATTATTTGTTGACAAATAGTTAACATTTAAGTTATGCCCTGTTGCCAATAGTGTTCATTTTTACCCCTTTGTTAAATCTAATTCATTGTTAAGTCCATTGCTAACTTTAACAACGCTTTTATCACTCGGCTGTTTGTTTACGTAAGCTGGCGGCGTTGAGAAACTTTTTTTTTATTAAGTGTACAAAAAAAATATTTTTTATAAAAAGTTCTGCGTGGTCCAAAACCTAAAATGCAACCATCAGATGTCAAAATTTACCAGTCGTATTCGAGGTTTATTATAAAATGTTTTATTTTTCCTTCAGTATAAAGTACCTTTAGTTTTGACAATATCGAAAATTATTATATCGAAAAAATGTCTAGAAATACCTTTCAAATATTTAACTTTGTTTATTTACATAAAAAAAACATTTTTCTTAATGTAGAATTTTTATTAAATTTAAAGTTTGTAAATGTAATGCATTAATGTGCAAACAACATTTTTAACATTATCGCAATAAAAATGTTTAAAAAAATGTTTTTTCTACAAGCGTGAGGAAAATCTTTCAGTTTTTGGAACATAAATTAGTATCTAATTATAAAATAATGCATAATTTTGCTTATAATAATTATATATTTAAAGAAACTGAATTATGCTGTAATTTTGCAGTCTTTTTATAACATTTATTAAATAAAATGAAATAATTCCAATTTACCAAATGTAAGTACATATCTTTAATAACTTTATATAAATTATCAAAGAATCCATAGCAACCAACTAATTGTTTATGCATCTCTCAAAAATTAATTTTCTCTCACGCATTTTTCAACCAAATTGGAAAAACATTTCTCGCAAACTCCGGAGAACAAATATCCAACATTAAACGTTTTGGAGGCTAAAAGTCTACATCATCTCGGTTCAAGAAACTACTTCCATAGTTGCAAAAAATTGGCTCATCAAGAACCCAACGCCGCCGCCGTTAACGTTTTCTACAGAAAAGCAACTCGCGTCAGCAATAAATTTGCAAAACGCGACCAATTGCACTTTTACTATAAATGTTATTAATAATAATTAGTGTATAAATTCCTTCGTTAATAATAATATTTTAATAATAAATCTTTAAAATTATGTTGATTTTACCTCTCGCTTGTAAAAAAATTATTGTTTCTAACACTTGCGCAAAGTAACTTTCCACACTTGTTAGGAAAATAACTATTTTAATGTAAATAAACAATGTTGAATATTTAAAAGTCACTTCTAAAAATCTTTTTTTATAGTAATTTTTGATATTGTCAAAAGTAAAGGTACTTTACCCTGGAGAAAAAAAAACTTCGTACACGACTGATAAATTTAAAAATATCTGATGGATGCATTAAAAGTTCTGGACAACGCAGAACTTTTTATAAAGAACAACTTTTTTTCGCAAACTTAACAATAAAAAAGTTTCCCATATGCCGCCAACTTACGTAGACAAACTGTATTAATAGCAGACCTGTTCAATTACTTCTTAAAATATTGTATTGTTTGGTACCTTTAGAATTGTCTGCCACACTGTTAGATGCGCGGTAATACATTAAAATCAGTCACATTTCGATACTTGTCCCACCTCCTCTATACCCACCATGTATGGTGGGTATAAAGGACTCACTGTGTTAAAATCCAGGTCTGTTCAAATACATACAGGTTAGCAGACCACTGGCTCTTAGGTTATAATGGTTTCACCGGCACAAGGAACCTGGGTAGAATTAAGTTATTTCATCGCAGAACCTTGGTAACGTCAAAAAACAGGTTTTATATGCTAAAAATCCACCCTTGGGTTTTCTTTGTCACGTGACATTTTTTTTCTAGTCTTAAAATTAACGTTATAAATCAAAGCGGACCAAATATCCAATAGTACATAGGGGTTTTAAGGTCGCTGATAACGAATTTGGGATCAAATTTACAAGATAGCATATCCAATATAACTGGCGACATTTTTAAAAATCAAATTAAATTATTTTTAAAAATCCGTACTTTTTGGTTTAAGTGGGCGTGGGCAATGCTGTTTTGTCAGACCACGTATAGTTATAATTCTCTCTCTCTAATTTTTTTTAGGTCTTTGCTTATTAGCAAAGAAATTATTTATATGCATTAAAAGGAGCATAAAACCTAAGCGCCGATCTTCTTTTTTTTATCTTGAAACAGTCCACGAAGGTTGATGACTAAGTACTAACATACCGTGGATGTTTTATGTGTGGTAAGAGGAAGTTGTTCTCACGGGACATATATGTGGAGATTGGGAGGAGAAGGAAAAACTTCTCCGGGCAGCAGGTTCCATTGTCTTGACACTTCAGGAATGAAGGAACAAAGAAAGAGGGAAGTTCGGGGCCTTTTTAACGAAACTGTAAAAGGATGCATAAAAGTTGCACTACGTGTTGCTCTGTTGGGAGCTGCCAGAGAAGGAATTATTCTGGCCAGGGTGGACAAGAAGACGAACCTTTTCTATGAGCGTGGGATAATTAATAAGACGAACGGCTCTTCTTTGAATGGAGTCCAGAATGCTAAGTGTTGTAGGGGACGCCGTTCCCCAGACATGAGAACAATATTTTAAAAAGGGTCTGATTTGGAATACCTACAAAGTATACAGATTGGAAGAAGAGAAATACTTTCTGGCTCGAAAGAGAAATCCAAGCTTTTTTGAAGCTGTCGAGGCTATGGATGTAATGTGTTTGTGCCAGTTGAGGTTATTCTCAAGATTAACGTCGACAAGATTAAATGACTCTTTGTTCTACAGAACTTAGTCGCGCATATGTAACAGATGAGCATTGGCAGACTTTTTTCGCGACAGCGAACATGACTGTGTTTTTGAGGCATTAAACTAAACAAGATTTTTGGCACCCCAATCCAAAATAAGTTTGAGGTATTGTAAAAGACATATCTGCATTGACCGCCACTTGTTTCATTATATCAGAATTACATGGTGGCTTAAGAAATTGTATACTAGAGTGGAGGGTACTATCGTCAGCATAACTATGAATAGGATTGACTGTGAAAGAGAAAAGATCGTTAATGTGTAGAAGAAACAGCGTTGGTGTCAGCACTGAGTCCTGTGGCACACCAGCATTAATTTGGTAGAAGCTGGAAGAAAGACCATCTACAGTAACTGATTTACGTCGATTAGAAAGAAAACTGGAGAACCAAGAGCAAAGCTTGGGTGGAAGACCGTAGAAGGAAGTTTGTTAAGAAGCCCATCAGGCTTGGCATGAACACGTGCAGATTTTCAACTCTTCGGAACAATGCCCGTGTCGTTAAAGATTCGAAAGAGGCGAGTTAGGATGGGTGCAAGCTCGGGAATACATTTTTTTAAGACGATTGCTGGTATGCCATCCAGCCCAGACGATTTTTTAGTATTTAGAGAAAAGAATACGCTTGATCTGTTGGACTTTAAAAATGATATTGGACATTTTATAAGCAACAGGGCCAACTGTTGAAAGAGGAAGATTAATCGTAGGATCAAGCGTAGAATTGGCAGCAAATTGTTTGAGATGGTCCGGTTATACTGATTTTTTGCTTCGATGCTAGCCTGTCGATTTTTGGGACTAGGCTTTTGGAGAAACTTTTTGTGGGCTTATATTTTTAAAAGTCTGGCTTTATCACAGGATTCAGAAAATCACGGTTTGTGATTTAAAGTTATGGGGTTCTTTTTAGTGTGGGGAATATAGGTCTCAATGCCTAGTTGAAATGTTTCGGTAATTTGTTTACATATTTTGAAAGGATTCTAAGTAGAAAAGCAGGAAGAATCCCAAGGGTAGCTGGCAAGAAAATCTCTCAGACCAGCACAGTCGGCCGAGTTGTAGAGCCAGACGGTTCGTGGCGGCATGCGTTCAGTTGCCTCAGAATGTAAGGAGTATGATACGGGGACCAAACTATGGTCAGAGCGACCAAAGGAAGCAGTTACTGATGCTTGGTAGAGTTGGGGGGGTGGAAGTAAGAAAGAGATCCAGGGGGTTAGAATTATTGGTGGGAACCCTAGAAAAGTAGGTGGGTTCCATAATTAAATTGGTGAGCGAGTTGCTGATTGCGAAATTTTCAGCTGCTCTGCCTTGAGTATCAGTTTTTGTAGAGCCTAGCCAGTCCTTATTATGAACATTAAAATCCCCGAGGACGATTAATTCGGCCAATAGAAACTGGAAAATAATATTGTCGATCTTTATTGAAAGGCAATCAAAGAACTCCGTGTGGGAATTTTTAAACGGGGACCGGTATATACAGCAGATAAATTTTGTAGAAGATCTGAAAGTAAGTTTAAGTCAAAAAATATCAGGCTTACCCGATTCGAGGTTGGAAACCCTAACACAAGCCAAGTTATTGCAAACGTAAGCACAAACGCCGCGATGGGGTCGAAAAGATGAAATGAGTTAATAACCTGGAGGTGGTTGGTTGATGTTTTGGGACTTATTGGGTTTGGGTAAGAAATTCTAATAAGTCAATGTAAAAACGAAGTCAATTTCATTGAGCGAGGTAAAATTGCAGAGGGTACCATATTTTTGTAGGTGACCTTCTCTTTATAAAAGGTAGTTTGCAAAGTATTTAGTCACAGAAAACGTTTAAAATATGCTAATACAACCATTAAAAAGAAAAGTGCAAAATTTTGTTGTTTATATTTTGTTTTTAATAGAATCATAATTTTGAACACAAACGAAATTTAAATAGTGTGCGCTTTTTTTCTTTTTTTCATCAGGCATTTTAAAAGAGTCCCACAATACTCCATCCCATGAAGAAAAAACTTAAGAAATGTTCAGTTCTTCTAAGGTTAAGCCTAAATAGACCTAACTTTAGGTTACCAAGTTTTTAAAAACTTTGCTTTAAATTAAAATATATTAGTTTTTGACCAAGTTTATAATACCCTTACAAAAAAAAAGTCACGAAAATCTTTAGTTAGCATTAATAACAGTAACTGTTCCCTATATTTTGGTTTACATAAATATAATATATGTATATAAAAAAAATATGTTTAAGTTACTGGTTCCAAGGCACCACTTCGGTTTGGATCACAGGGTATATATAAATTTGTGCATGCAAACAATATGTTTTAAGAAAATCATTCCCTACAAGACATTAGAGGGTGTTTTAAAAACATTTAAATTACCTCTCTGAGGTATGGGATTTTTAGCACTTTCTAATTCCAGTTTTACTTCGTCGTGGTAAATACCAGGAAGCAGTGCTATGCAATGCAAAACCAAACGACCATTGTCAAAATGTACATCACTTAAAAGCAATTCTAATGACAAATCGCTCCAAGAACGTTCCTGAACTTTTCTAAACGGAAAAGGATCATTTTGCGCCACCTGTAACAAAAATGGTAATTATTTCAAAAATATCTTTCCTGTGTAATTTCAACGGGGTTTTTTGGTTGGTTTAAGATTTAATTTAGCTTAATCCAACTAAACTTGGCAAATTCAACTAAAAAAATGGTATGAATTAAATACATTGGCAGATTTTAATTGTTAATAGGGTATAAGAAGCCCTATTTCATTCTAAAATACTCTCATGGACAAAAATATCGAATATTCTTAAAATTTGTCATAAGACGCAATGCTAATTGTCTGTACTAAAAATATTTATATTACCCCTTGGAAAATAATTAAACAAGGTGAGTAAAATGCAAAGTGTTAAAAGAGGAAAATCTTACAATTTTGTATTATTAAAACATTTGTTGTGTTACTGATAAACCCCACAGAGTGTAAAAAGTTTTTAAGAAAAGGAATGCAATAGTGATTAAATGGCCGTTATTGATTTAAAAATGTGTAAAACTCTGTGGAGTTTATCAGTAATCCAACAAATGTTGTAATGATACACAACTGTGAGATTGTCCTTTTTTAACACTTTACATTTTACTTACCTCGTTTGATGATTTCTAAGTGGTAATTAGAATTGCATCTTAAGGCAAACTTTAAGATTATTCGATATTTTTGTCCCTGAGTGTATATGACCAATGTTTGTTTTAACTAATTTTAAGGGCAATCCAATTATTTATATTTTTATGTATATTTAAATTAATGTAGGTGGTATCACTAACAAAAGTTACGTAAAATATCACTATTGGTAGGCTAAACCTGTCAAAAATAGTTAACGTATTAAAAAGTAAAGATGTTAAATTTAATTAATCTATCTAGAAAACACTGTGTAATACAGTACATACATATTAAAATATTTTGCAAGTATTGTGAAAACGGGAAAAGGGTTAAAACAACTGTATTTTAAAATTTGTTTCTTCTTTGATTATATAAATGTAGTTTTTCTTTATACCTATAGTCGGAGAAAAATAAATTAGGGAAAAACTTTCTTAAATACTGTTTACTAGCTCTAATTTTAAAAAAACTAAAGTGACGAGTTAGTGATATATTGCCGTCCTTATAAAGAGCGAATAATACTTTTTTTTTTATTTTTGTGTTTTTATATTTTTCTCTCCATCATGAAATTTATTTTTTGACCGGTTTTGGTCTAAAATTTTAAATTTAAAGTAAAAAAGTCTAGGAGGAATCGGCGCATGAGTACCGAAAAATATTCTACCTTAATTTTTTTATACGATCCACTTTAAATTGCTCTACTGATGATATAAATGCATGTTGCCACGGCGCCACCTGGTGCCCTATTGTTTAAACAATTGCTGGGAATTGTAATTTTTTACCGGACAAATTTTTTTCATATTCTTTATTGAAATAAAAATTGAAAAAGTCTTGTGGCTTTTTTGAAGATATGAAATTTTAAAAGTTCGATAAATCTCAAATTTGGGTACTTTTGACCGATGGAAAAAAAAAAAAAAAAAATATATATATATATATATATATATATATATATATATATATATATATATATATATATATATATATATATATATATATATATATATATTTATATATTTTATATATATATATATATATATATATATATATATATATATATATATATATATATATATATATATATATATATATATATATATATATATATATAAGGGTGATTCACGTTGAGTGTCTATTAAAAGTTCTGGGAACCAAAAAAAAGAACTTTTTGAAATTTGGTTTTACACGGTTATAAGAGGTAATAACTTTTTATTTTTTAAAATATTTTGGCAAGTGCAGCGTTTAAGATCTACCGAAACCAACGGCAACATTGTAATTTTAAATGGAACACCCTGTTTTTTATTACATATTCGGATTCTACATAAAATTCTAAGTAAGTTTTTATTAACTTCTTCCTATACCTATATCTTACCGTTTTTGGAAAATAATTAATACTATTTTTTTTTTTTTTAAAGGAAACTCTATGTTAATAAGGTTTAATATTTACGTGCCTAACCGAGCTGGATACTAGAAATTCTTTTTGGGGTTAGACAATGCATGTATTTAAAAAGATCTACATGCTATTATAGCAATATACCCTACAGGGTGTCCCAAAAAAATTTTGCATTTTTACCGTATTAAATAACGATTAAAACTCATTTTTTTTAAAGACAACATACTGTATTTTATCCCATTTTTGAATAGACCAATAATTTACCTACAAAATGTCCATTCATCTTTCTATACCCATCTGCACCGTTTTTCAAATATATGCAAATTTTAATTTTAAATATTTATTCCTTATTAATCAAACAAAATAAATATTTTTTACCTTATATGTCAAATAGTTGTCAGAGCAATTTGAAATACAACTTCCATGGCCTACCTAGGTAAATTGTAAATTAAGCCGTGGTTTACTGTGGATAGTATTTAAAAACAGGAAAAATTAAAATTCGTTTGTATTTAAAAAAGTGAGATAGTATAGAAACATTATGGACATTTTGTAGGTAAAATATTGGTCTATTTAAAATGAGATAAAATACAGTATGTTGTATTTAAAAAAACTGAATTTTAATATTATTTAATATCGGTAAATGCAAATTTTTTAGGACATCCTGTAAGATATATTGCCCATAAAGCATGTAGATCTTTAAATCGTGCTTGTCTAACCCCTAAAAAAATTCTGGTATCCAGCTCGGTTAGAAGCAGTAAATATTAAACCTTTTTATGGTGATTTTCCTTTAAAAAATAGTGATTAATTATTTTCTTAAAAACGGTAAGATATAGATATAGAAAGATTTATTAAAACTTACTTAGTAATTTTGTAGAAATCCAAATATCAACAAAAAACAGGGTTGTTCCATTTAAAATTACATTTGCCTGTTTGGACTCGGTTAGATCTGGAACGCTGCATTGCCAAAATATTTTAGAATAGCTTTTACCCTCTTATTGTGTACCAAATTTTAAAAAGTTCTTTTGTTTTGGTTCCCCAGGACATTAATAGGACACTCAACGTGAATCACCCTGTATATATATATATATATATATATATATATATATATATATATATATATATATATATATATATATATATATATATATATATATATATATATATATATAATATATATATTGAAAAAAAAATTAAACATAAAAAATTTATTTTTTTATTCTTTATACAATAATTTATAATATCCTTAATTGTTTATTAAGCGCGCTCACATTTATGCGTCCCTTACCTTTAAGTATCGCCGTCTCTCTAACTCATACGCGCATCGGCCCCTCTGTGTCCTAAATCATTAGTTATCCTTTATCTTAAAAACTAGTATGTTTATCAAAATGGCTATAGAAAGCAATGTTATTAATAATTTTTATCTACAATTTGTTTATATAAGTTTTTTTTTCTAAAATCAATTTTACAAAAGTTATTGGAGCTTTATTTTAATTGTGAGCGCGCGGAATAGACAGTAAAAAAATGTATAAACTATAAAACATTTTTAAATCTCAATTAAGGATATATTTATCTATTGTATAAAGAATAGAAACATATTTTTTTATGTTTCATTTTTTTTAATATATATTTTCAAAATTACAAATTTCAGATTTTTCAAACTTTTAAAAATTCATATTTTCAAAAGTATTGGGATCTTTTTTATTTGTTTTTCAATAAAGAATATGAAAAAAGTTTGTCCGGTTAAAAAATAACAATTTCATGCCATTTTTAAACAATTTCGATTTAAACAATATGGCACCGGGTGGCACCATGGCAACATGCATTTATATCATCAGTAGGGCAATTTAAAGACGATCGTATAAAAAAATTAAGGTGGAATAGTTTTTGGTACTTATGCGCCGATTTCTCCTAGACTACTTGAATAAACTGCTTTTTCAAAAAAATAATGCAAAAGTTTCAAATCTTTGTGTTTTACAAACCATGAAATCTGGAAAAAACAAAGAATAAAACAAGATTTTTTTCCTATTCGCTGCTTTTCAATAACAATAAACGTAAATCTGAAGTGGCATTCAGTTTGCGCGTGAATTTTCGTAAATATTATCTCTTTTATCTGATTATTTTGATGTCTCTCCGAATGTTTACAATTAACAAAGTAATAGTCCGGAAGGCCACCGCAAAAAAGCAAGCTTATAAGAGATACGCATGAAACATTTTTTTTTATATTACTATAAACAATAGTCAATTCAAAGCCGCACTGCTACCTCAGCTTAGCGGGTTTAAATTGCATTTTTATACCTAACAATAATCGTGAAAAATCGGTTTTTTCAATATAACTCGATAATAAACTATTAATTTAAAAAAAGGAATATAATTAAAATTAATGGTCTAATAAAACTAGATCATTTTTTATATAATTTTTTTGCAGCGCTTTAAGTTTTGAGATATAAATTTAAACGCAAATATCTCAAAAGCTAAAAGAGTTACGAAAAAATGTATGAAAAAAAATGTGCTTTTTCATAAGCTCTATAAAAAAGGATATATACTTATTTTTATAAAAAAGTAACATGGGAGAAAGCAAAAATGTGATTTTGGCCATCAAAAATTTCGCTAATAACAATATTTTTTTCGTACTCCGATTCATCTTAAAATTAATTTAAAATGTTCTATTCATTAAATGAAACAAACTAATACACATGTGCCTCGAGGCAATGGGGGATAACGTGGTGGTACGGATTTTTTTTGGCCAATAACTGTATTCATTCCGGTCCACTTGAAACTTTAACTAAATCAAAATTTAGTAAATAAATAGGTAAATACAATTATTTAAATAAGAAAGGGTTTAAGCCTAGAAGAAGTGGATAGCTTAATAAGAGAAATGTTTTAAAAGTTTAATGCTAAATGAACTATAAAAAATTTTTTTTTGGGGTTTAAAATATGATTAAAATTTTCTTAAGATCATTTAAACAAGTAACTGTTTTTATAAATTATTAATATTATTATTTAAACCGATAATGAAAATATTTAAAAGAAGAGCTATACATATAGTAGCATAGAAGACCCAGAAATATTAATCGTCCTGCCAGGGCTATAATACCCAGATAGAGGAGGAACTTTTTTTTAATAAAATAAATTTTTTAAGTTAAAGTTTTAAGTGGATCAGAATAAGTACAGTTATTGGACCAAAAAATAATTAAATAAAATATCCGTGCCACAACATTATACCCCATTGCCTCAAGGCATATAAGTATTAGTTTCTTTCATTCAATGAATAGAACATTTTGAATCAATTTTTAGATGGATCGGGGTTGGTATACTTACTTGTACAAAAAATATATTGTTATTAGCAAAATTTCTGTGTATTTAAACTTTTTCATAAAGCTTATTTTTTGTTTTATACATTTTTTCGTAATTCTTTTAGTTTTTGAGATATTTGCGTTTTTCTTGTAAATTTAAATCGTTAATATCTTAAAAACTGAAAGGGCTACAAAAATTTTTATAAAAAAAGTGACGTAATTTTATTAGACATTAATTTTGATAATAATACTTTTTTCCAAAAGCCAATAATTTTCGAGTTATATGGAAAAAAACTATTTTTCACATATTTTTAGAGAAAAAAAAAAATGCAATTTAATCCCGCTGAGCTGAGGCAGAAATGTGGCTTTGAATTGACTATAGTTCATAGTAATATAAAAAAAATGTTTTATGCGTATGTCTTATTGCCATGCTTTCTTGCAGTGGCCTCCTGGACTACAGCGTGGTTTATTTATTATCTTTAGGTGTGTTAAGTATTTGTAATTTTTTTAGTGTTTGTGATTGTATTTGGAGAAGTTGGTGGACAGGGTAAGTGTTTACGTAATACAGTGTGTCACAAAAGTCTAAAAATGTCCGAGCCTAGTGGGACACATTAAATAAGATTTATAAACTAGAAAAAAAACTACCTTCTGCATTCACTGGAAGTAGAGGTGATGTTATGGGATGTTCAACTTTTGAGAATTAGTGTCAACTGTTTATTTTTTATTAATTTATTCGATTCCCTGCGTATTTTGTTGTATACTGGTAACAAAATATAAATGTACGAAATTGAAAGTATTTCAAATATTCGGTTTTTTTAAAGCAGGTAATGTATCACGTATTAAAATATTGTCGCACCTTGTTCGTTCAGGCGTTTACCTTCTAAAAAAGTGTAACAGGTAGTACACAGTGACACTTTAAAAATTGTCCAAAATGGTTACTTTAGTTAAAAGTCAATCAACTCAAATGTTTTGCAAACTACGGAGAGAAACGGTAAGAGAAAGTATAAATTGATAAATGAAAAGTCGTTTTTTCACCTGTAAACTACGAATGTTAAACAGCAAACGAACACGGCAACGTCAAAATCCAGCCTAAAACTTCTTGATTAGAGAAACGACAAAAAAAAGTAACAACTTCTAAAAATTAAAACAAATGATTTGACCAAATAAAAATGAGAATTACTGATAACATAC
This sequence comes from Listronotus oregonensis, assembly GCA_019359885.1. NCBI lineage: Eukaryota > Metazoa > Arthropoda > Insecta > Coleoptera > Curculionidae > Listronotus > Listronotus oregonensis. The sequence goes on from JAHBCN010006476.1 coordinate 44,562, forward strand.
TACAATACCATTATAGTCCAATAAATGAAGGGACAAAGCTGTAAATAAATCTGTACAGTTTTCCTTTGTGGCGCAATTCTTAGGTCTTCGGGAATGCTTTCGAGCAAAAAAAAGTTTATCAACATTAAGAGGTGGAAAAGGGCTGAAGATGGCCCCTTAAGGCCCGAAAAATGGGTTTCTCGCTAATATCTGTCAAAATATGCAAATTGGAGAATTTTTGTTTTTACGAAAAATGAGGATCTCCTTGTAGTCTACATAAATGGCTCTTATAATTTTTTTCAAAAAATCGATAATTTTCGAGATAACGGGATCCAAAAGTCCCCTCATTTCAGCTGCCGCACAGTGAGACGAAATTGAAAAAAAATGGACATCAATGATTTTAAATTAGCGAATGTTTGTATTGATGTAATAATCATGAATATTGATCAAATTGAGTAAACATATTTGTTTTACAGTATATTTTTAATGTATTATACACACAGTGTTGTATAAATTTATTTAGAAAAAAAGTCTCAGATCTAAGGCCCTACTGCGCTTCTGGATATATTGACAATTTTGTTTTCCAACTGTATTTTTGTCGAATCGATAAAATTAACGGGTCTGATGAAATTAACAAATTATGCAAAATATCTTCCATGTTTTGTTTTCTGCCCATTTTTCTAGAAAAGTTTTGACGAAATGTCCTGAATTCTTTATTTCTAGCTTCGGAAGCTTCTTCGGTCAATTTTCCAATTGGAATCATATTAAGATGTTTACAAATGTCTGCCCCATGTATCAAAAGGATGTGAACACTTGAGGGCATATATTACCAGCTGTATGCAGATACGTAAATCTCTGCAGTAACATTCAAGTAAGCACGAAACTTTTCGAAATTATTTTTTTTCTCAGATGAAGTGACTTGGAGAATAACTGCAAACCGATAAATTAGGCTGCTGTCTATACCAGTTATTCGTGAGGTTACTTCGTGATTTCTAAAGAAAGTTCTGGCAGTGTTACCATCGTTTGTTGTTCCATGTCCCTGTTTAACGACATCCACTATTATTTCTAGCTCATCTCTTAATGCTTTTTGAATTGCTTTCTTTCTTTCTTCTTTTAACGTTTTGTTTTCTCCCTTTGCCACCATGACTTGAAATCTATATTGTATGCAATATGAAAGAAACATTCCATGCATCTAATCCACAAATGAAGGGTTGAAAGTCCGTACTTGTAAATATCTTTCCTTGAAGGTTTTTTATAAACATCCAAAAGATTATTTCTTTCAGAAGGTTTGGTAAGGCAAATAGGACAAGTGGATGAAGACGATGTTTCAGATATTATGGTGCAAATTTTTCCGACTATCATGGTCAAATGAAGATTGTGCTTATAGTAAAATCTACATTACAATATGTTGGAATAAGATTTTTGATTTCGGTTTGTATTTCTTTTAACTGTTGAGTAACCATCGGGTGATTCTTTAGTAAACTCAAACTTTATCGGTCTACAATATCGAGTAGATGCGGGCGCAGGATTTTTCCATATAGTCCTACTATCCATTTTTAAATCGAGAGGTACACAACTTGTCATGAATACCAAAAATTTCTTCCTGTTCTAAACTTTCGCGGTCTTCAAATTTTTGTTTATATATGCTCTGAATAGATGCACCATCAAAACCCCATTTAGTAGTAAGAACTAATTCTGAATTTGGCTGTATGTTCAAGTTGCAACTTTTAACAATTCTTTTAGCTGTTAGATCTAGAATTGATTGTAAGCGTATCTTTGCCATTTTCTCTGTTATAACAACATCTCCTTGTGGTGGATAACAATTTTCCTTTTCTTTTTTAAGTTTGTAGTATGATGGTAGTATATTATTCCCCATATGTTGAATTGTAAAGTCTCTTAAAGTGTTGTATTGATACGTTGATAATTTTAGGGAAGTCATTAAAGCAAGCGATTTTTCCGGATGAATGCAACTTGGTTTTTTTGAAGTTTTAAATAAAAAATCACTGACTCTTTTAACATCGTCATCGTTTTCTAAAAGGTGCTCAATAATTTTGGAAAGCTCTTTTCGACCTTCAATTTTTGACTTTAATTTTGTAGCAAAAGCCAACTCTTCAAAAGTATTGTCATGAGTTAGGCTAAGAGTTTTTTTTTCTGTCTCGTACTTAAATCCCCGAATGGTTTTAATGGTTTTGGGGTGGGGTTGCCTTTGCTAAATGAGGCCTGTTGCAATAAAACTCATTTTCAACACATTCTGGCCAAGAAAATGTGCCCTCCAACCAGTCAGATTCTTTTTTTTTTAAATAGTCAATATTCCGGGAGGAGTTTTGATACCTTTTGTTCAAATTATGGCAAAAAAGTCTTAAACATTCCGATAAAACTTTCGACGTTCCTTCGGAAAACAAAACACTTCACTGAGACTTAGTCGCCTCCACTAGACTATTATGGTCTTTAAAACTAATATTCTTAATCCGTAACATTAGGAACAAATCGCGATTTTTTTGTAATTTCTCCATCTCAAAAATGCTGATTGCACGATACTAAAATACGACAACTAAATAAATATATCACAATATTTAAAAAAAATTCTTATTTTGGTTTAATCCAAGACACTGGAATTGTGTATAAAAAAAAATTCTAAATAATTCAAGACAGCAGATACATTAACATGTTTAAAGACTAACCTAATCTAGTTACCATGGCCTGGCTCCATTAATGCAAAGGTTTAAATCTCAATTATTCAATTAATTCTTAAAATTAAATGTAGTCCGTAACATTAGAATCTTTTATGCGCTTTGTTTTGAATCCGTATCGACTAATGCAAAATATATGCCGCTGCAGCATGTGAAAGAAAAGCATTTTTTTCTAAGAATAGCAAATATTAGCAAATAAAAAATTTGCGCTTTTCTTCTCTAAAAGTGGCCCTGTCAAACAAGATATTTGCTAAGTTATACAAATCTAAACATTTTTTTATAGGTCAACGGAAACATTAACTTCGTAAAAAAAAGACTGTAAAGAAAAAATAGGTTTATAGATTTGGCACACAAAAAATAATTTTCAAACAACTAATACTTTTGTAGTACATTTTTTTTTATTGGGTAACGTTTTTGCCTAAATTTTTGTGACTTACGGATGGGCAAGTTTCAATTAAATTTATTTGGAAACTAAAAGTTGTAAAAAAAAAAATGTAACCAACATAGCCTGGGGTATTGCCAATTTGTGATGATGAAAAAAAGTACTTTTCAATGTTGACTTTATACCCAGATGTCCACTTTTTTACCCATATCGACACACTGTGTGCCGCTCTACCGCTAGAATGCCGCTATCTTCATGGATTCACTTATAAGCGGACGAACGAATTGTTCCATTACTCGGGCAATAATGTATATTTTTTAATCGTTCAAAGTTCATTGAAATTAAAAAACCCGTACCAATCATTGCATATGAGTTTGGGTACATTCTGATTTTTCTAGATTATTTAAAAAAGCGGCAAAGTTTTTTTCACAATATTGTGAGAGTATCCCATTAATTTATTGATATTTAAAAAAAAATGGTTTGTTATTAACCTTTTTTTTATAATAAGACCTTAGTAAGTGTTCAATGATACCAGAAAATTTCCTTTAACATCTTTTTTGCGTTTTGATAAAAAATTGTTTTGTCCATCTGCATTTTAGCCACATCTATCCAGTGTGAAATGTTCTGGATATTTTGACGGCCGTTTTTGCAAAAAATGTTGGTGTTGCAAAAAAAATGGTTGGGACTATTTTTGTAAATTTGGGGTTGATCTTCATTTTTTGTCAAAACAAAAATTCTCTAATTAGCATATTTTGGCAGATATTGGAAAACTCATTTTTGGGACTTTGGGGGGCCATTTTCGGCGGATCCCCACATCGGAATCGTGATAAACTTTTTCTCGCTCGAAAGCATCCGCGAAGACCTAAGAATTGCGCCACAAATAAAAACTGTACAGATTTATTTACAGCTTTGGGTACCTTTAGGTTTTCAGTTACTGGACTATTAAGACGTAACAGTTAATAATAGACATTATTAACTATATTGCAAAAACACACATTTTAAACTCTTTTGATTTAAATCTACTACACCATAAGCTTATTTTGTAATAATTTGTTTCCACGTTAGAAATATGTTATTATTAAAGAAAGAAGGGCGAAAAG
>JAHBCN010006477.1:0-48876 GCA_019359885.1 Listronotus oregonensis
TCTTACATCCTACGTAGGTGGTCAATTGATAGCATCTTTTATTTCAAGTCGGTTTAAAAGGCAGCTTCATTCCTCGGATAAACCGATAACTTTGGAATAGATTTCCGGTTGTATACAATCATTGAATTTGGTTTTTAAGACTTTTTTAAAAAAAAAAAAGTTAGTTGGAGATTAAGAAGTTCACTTTTTTGTTTACATAAACGAAAAACTTAATGCTAAATTATAATATATTATAATTAGTATTCACTTAGGGCATTTTTTTTGTATGATGGCCTTACAAACTGGTGTATTGGCCACGAAAGTTTAGGGCATGGGCGTTCATAGTAAAAACTATAATTGTCTTTGTTAAAAAGTTACCTGTACAAAATGCTTGTAGTGAATAAATTAAACTAAGTAAACAATTTACTGGATTCTTAGATGCTAAAATACAAATAAAACATAAAACTTTTATTGCAAATAAATTAAATTATTATTTTCAGCTAAACCCTTAAATCTAAATTTTGGTTTCATAACAGCTATAAAAGACGAATTTACATTAGAATTTTCAGACATGATTCTGAAGCCGAAGTTTACCAAATATTTTCCAAGTATAATACAAACAACTCCGCATAATCTTCAAACAATCAGTCTCTGTTTTTGTTATAAATTAAGTAAGTATACAGTTTCTGTGAGAAGTTTATACACAATATAATAATTATTTAGTACAGGATGTCCCATTTTCGACACTTTTATAGGGTCCGTAATAGGCGAGGCAATAAAGCTAATAAAAGGCTAAAAGTTCGGAATTTTTTACACTAAGATGGATCGGAATGCGGTTTTTTGCATACGCTGCTAAATTTTTTTTGTAAGAAATGTAACTACTTTGTGACTTATACAAACCGCAAATTGCATTGCTGCAGCCAAAAATGCATTCAAAAAATACATTTTTTTGAGACGGCTTCCAAATCATTTTCTCGGGGGTTTTCGAGGTCGCTGATCATGATAATGGTACTCAAATTGACCCAGCCGACCTGGAGTGGAGCTCAGGGACGCCGATGAACGTCATCTCCGTGGGATTATCCCAAAGTTCATGCGGGGAAGGAAAGAGACTCGACGCCCCGTAATTTTTTGGGTAGCTAAATTTAAATAGGGCATCGGCAAACACTCCCCTAACACTTGGTGCACCGGAACCTGGAAGCGGACCTCACCTCCGAGGGTTTTTTCACACAATTGAAAAAGACGAACCCAAAATCGTTATGAGGTGCTGAATCCGAATTTCATGAGAAAACGACCCTCGAACACCTGGGGCACCGTAACCTGGCCCTGAACGTCATCTTCGTGGACTCTCCCAAAATTCACGCGAGATAGGAGAAAAACTTGGCTCCCGGAAGTTTTTTGGGTCACTATATTCAAATGTGGCATGGACGAACACCCGTCAGACATTTAGTGCTGCAGAACCTGGACGTGGACGTCATTCCGGAGAATTTTCCTGACAAGATCACCAAACATTGCTCATAAATCATTATAGGGGCGTTTTTTTGGGCGCTTAATCCAAATTTCACGTCGAAAACACCCCTACAATGAGTTTCGAAATGTTTTTAGCGATCTTGTCAGGAAATTTCTTGTGGATGACGTCCATGTCCAAGTTCCGCAGCACCAGGTGTCCGGGGGATGTTTGCCCATGCCACATTTGAGCGACCCAAAAAACCCCCGGGCGTCAAAGTTGGGAGAGTCCCATAAAGATGAAGTTTATCGGCGCTCCTGAGCTCCAGATCGGCTGTGGGTCAATTTAAACATCATAATCGTGATCAGCGATCTGGGAAACCTACGAGAACCCGATTTGGACCAGTTCTAACTCTTATTTACAAAGTTATTAAATCTTCGACGAGTGCATTTTTTGAATGCATTTTTGGCTGCAGCAATGCAATTTGCGGTTTGTTTAAGTCACAAAATAGGTAAATTTTTTACAAAAAATTTTTGGAAGCGAATGCAAAAAACACATTCCGATCCGTCTTGGTGCAAAAAATTCCGAGGCTAAGTGCTTCACTGCCTTGACTATAATAATTATAAGTGCTATCCAAAAAGTAATAAATGCATCATGTGCTCAGGTCAGCCATCAAAATCATTAAAATTTGAAAATTTTCGCTTGCTTAAGAAATAATAGACCGGGGTCGATACTTTTGAAACCAAAAAAAAAAAAATTACAGTAGGATAAAACCCACTGGAAAAGGCAGAGAATGAAACAAAAATGAAAGGAATAGTATATTTCATTACCAGTACGGAAATGACGATTTTTCCTTGACCCGTGACAAATTCTCATATCTCAACCTGGATTTCACTGGTAATAAATCCGCACTCACTTCTGCAGCTTGTTGTAATATAATATCGGGAATATCCAAATCTGAATTCATTTTTTGAAAATGGCATAAATTTCACTGACAGAAAATAAAATATGTCATTAATAAATAAATCGTTGTTATGAATAGTTTCCCTGGATGGATTTTTGTACAAGCGCACGAAAAGAGGGATCGAGAAAAAAAAATCCATGCGCTGTTCTGAAAATGTCATATTTACTGTGTTTTATACATAGTTTAAAATGTAGTATTTTCAGGTAAGTATAATAAAAACATAATTTGCGGGCGATTGTACAGGATATTTTTATTGTTAAATTGCTTAAATAACATTATTTATAGTAAAATTCTTACATTCTGCTTTAATTTTTCTTTCTGCTGATGATGGCACCGCTTTTTATTAGCAACAGTACAATGTATGACTACAGATTGTTGAGTAAATTACGCAGACCTCAGCACCCCAACCGGACGCTAGGCGATAAATTCCGGAGACGTTGCAGGAACACCTTAAAGTCATGAATTGCTCCCGCTCAGGAACTTGGCCAGAGATTAAGCAGCTTTTTACTGCCCAGATTAAGTCGGTGCCGTGTGCCCGACGCCATTTATTATGCAGCCAGGGTTAATTCGGCTAGGAAAACTTTGGTTTCTTAGATTACACTAAGCAAATTAGCTTTCTTTATTTAAAATTGTAACGTTGGCTCGCTACTTATCTCTTAACAGAACAGTTTAAGATAAGTTTTAAGTTTAATATTTAAATTTATTAAGGAAATTTTCTACTCATTAATTATCGAGATATATTGAAAAGTGCTTTATAAGTTCCGTGCACGTTAACGTTATTTTAAAGCTTATTATTTGTCACCGACTTTATTGTAAAATTATAAACTTAGCTGACTGAAAAATTAAATATAGATTTAAAAGCATTATATTTTTTAGTTATTTTTTTGGGATTCAAAACAGAAAATAAAATATAATATACAGAGTGTAAAAAGCAGGATGCTTACGATTTGAATGGGCGATGGTTGAAATCAAAACAAGCCAAAAAAAAAACCCAAAAACACATGGGTAAAAAGTTAATTGTTTTTGAAATATGGCATTTTAAAGTTTAAAAAACGGCTACCTTATTAGGGGTTTTTATTTGTAATTAAAAAATAATTGTTTCTATGACAATATGTGGCTGAATATCCATTTTAAAAACACAAATTATCATGTTTTAAAACATTACTTTTTTATTTTGCTTGAAAAATAGAAAATATCTCTTTATTAAAAAAAGAAACAGACATTTAAGTTTAAATAACAAGCCCCACCATGACGAACCCAGTTTGACGTTATATATATATATATATATATATATATATATATATATATATATATATATATATATATATATATATATATATATTATATATATATATATATATATATATATATATATATATATATATATATATATATATATATCATATATACAAAAAGGTGATTCACGGTCGATGGTAGGTTAGACGTTTATGGAAAACGGATGCAGAATTTTTCTGAATTAGCATCTTACCTGTTCTATCGATCTAAAATATTTTCAGCATTGCGACGTTGCCGCTTCTATCAAAAAGTCCTAGAAAATTTTTTTTTTAATGGAACACTCCCTATATTAACAAGTTTTAATATTCGCCCTTTATTATAATACTTTTGATATTGCCTATACCTATCTCTATCGGTTTTCGAGATAAAAATAATTTGTGTTAAATATGGTCCAAAACATGGCCTTAATTAAACTTAAGTAAATTAGTGCTCTCAATTCATGAAAAGTTGATGTTTTGATGGTAGTTTAGACAGACACGATGTATTTAATTTACACCGAGAAATCGACTCCATATCATACAGGGCGTGCTAAAATTACTATTATTTCCATTATTCTTAAAAGGGGTCAAAATATAATTTTTTCAAATGAAACCCCGTTTATATTACTCAATAAAATAAAAGATGAAAAAGAACGCTTTAAGATGACATATCATGTCGCTATACCTAAATCACCAAGTTTTCTTAATAAAGCCGCTTTTGTGTGAAAAATTATTTTTTAAAGAATTTAATTTTAAGTAACCATGAAAATATCGAGCTTATGACAGTTCGGTGACTTTTATAAGTAATTTATAAACAGTTATTGATGGTGTTTAAAAAAATCTCCCAAAGTGAACGCAAAAATTGATTATTCAAACGAAGTTCTAATGAAATTATTTATTTTACACGGACAATGTGATGAAATCATTGCCAGAAGTTGCAGAAAATTTAACCAAATGTATCCTGAGTTAACACCAATGAACGAGAGGAAGTTTGTACGACTACAAAATAATTTCATTAACTATGGCTCAAAATTAAAGCCCCTTCCAACATACCAAAACCTGTTACTTCAAATGAATACAATATTGTTAACGTTTTGGCATATTTTTATGCATATCCAGAAGCTTCAATTCGTAGTGCAGAAGAAGATTTGGGTGTATCATATGCTTCAGTACAACGTACTAAAGTTCAAGCCCTTAAAGCGAAATACTTTGAACGTAGAGTGCATTTTTGTGAAACCCTTTTAATATTTACACAGGAGGATCCAGAATTTTTGTCAAAAATAATTTGGAGAGACGAAGCAAAATTTACGAGGGATGGGATTTTTAATAGAAGGAATAAGCATTTTTGGGCTGATCATAATCCTCAAGTGACAAACGAAATGGGGTTTCAAGAAAAATTTGACATTAATGTTTTCTGTATTTTAAAGAAGAATAAAATTAGCTTTTTTATTTACGATGACACACTCAATGCCGAGAGATATCTCGAAATACTAAGGACGACTGTTACCGATTTCGTCGATAATTTGTCTTTAGAGGAATATAGGAATTCGTGGTTTCAACTGGACGGAGCGACAGCTCATTGCACCCAGGAAGTTTCCAGGAGACTTTACGAAATGTTTGACGATTTTTGGTTTCGGCGCTTAGGGCCATGGGATTGGCCACCGAGATCACCCGATCTCACGCCGCTTGACTTTTTTTTTATGGGGTATTTTAAAAGAAAGGGTGTACATTACTCCAGTGTCTACTAAAGAAGAACTGCGACGGCGAATAGTGCGGTGTATTAAAGATCTGGATCCCCATCAAATTGATAAAGCAACCACGAATCGTGTACAAAAGCACATTCTAAAATGTTTAGAATGTAATGGACAACATTTCCAGCATTTATTGTAAAAATTTGTTATTTTGTTTACAATGTTGTTATTTTTATTTATCTTAATTTTGTTATTTTCTGTACTTTCACATGTTAATTGAATTATTTTGTAGTCAAACTGTCATAAGCTTGATATTTCCATGGTTACTTAAAATTAAATTCTTTAAAAAATAATTTTTCACAGAAAAGCGGCTCTATTAAGAAAGCTTGATGATTTAGGTATAGGGACATGATATGTCATCTTAAAGCGTTTTTCTTCATCTTTTATTTTATTGAGTAATATACAGGGGGTTTCATTTGAAAAAATGATCTTTTGACCCCTTTTAAGAATAACGGAAATAATAGTAATTTTAGCACGCCCTGTATGATATGGAGTCGATTTCTCGGTGTAAATTAAATACATCGTGTCTGTCTAAACTACCACCAAAACATCAACTTTTTATGAGTTGAGAGCACTAATTTACTTAAGTTTAATTAGGGCCATGTTTTGGACCATATTTAACACAAATTATTTTTTATCTCGAAAATCGATAGAGATAGGTATAGGGCAATATTAACAAAAAAGTATTATAATAAAAGGGCGAATATAAAAACTTGTTAATATAGGGGGTGTTGCATTTAAAAAAATAAAGTTTTTAGGACTTTTTGATAGAAGCGGCTAGGTCGCAATGCTGAAAATATTTTAGATCGATAGAACAGGTAGAAAAATGTATGATGCTAAATTTTCAGAAAAATCCTGAATCCCGTTTTCTAAACGTCTAACCTACCATCGATCGTGAATCACCCTGTATATACATATATTTATTTAATTGTATATATACATATATATATATATATATATATATATATATATATATATATATATATATATATATATATATATATAAAAAATTATATTTTTATTATATATATATATATAATATTTAAAATTATATATAATTTTTTTTTTGGGGTCCTACCCCATTTTTTCAAGGTTTTTTAAAAGGAAAAAAAAACCTTTTTTTTCAACTTTTTAAAAAAATTTTTTTTAATGAAACCCCTATATTTTCAATTTGGATTCTACGGATCATTTCTGATAAAAATCTATTTATACCCTTTATATCTCTCCTTGTTTTTGAGAAAGGGCATTGAAGATGTCCAAACGACCGCACATTATGCAGTTTTACCCCAAAAATATATGTTAAAAAAATTTCATATGTTAAATTTATTTCCTCCTAAAGACCCTATCTGTGGGGTCATAATAAAACTACGTCCGGCTTTGGAGTTGGAAAATTTTTTTTTATTTGTTCTTCAAAAATTTTAATGCAAATACCCGTATGTTTTTAAAAATTCTGAACTTATTCTAAATAAAATCTTATTATACCCTATACCTTCTTTTTTTAGTTTTTGTGAAAATTGTTTGCCCCTATAACTGCATAATGTACGGTCGTTAGAACATTTTAATCGCCCTTTTCTTAAAACTAACAAAGATAGATAAAATAATAGAGTTTTCTATCAAAATGACTTATGGAATCCAAATTTTAAAAAATTACAGGTTGTTTTAACATTTTTGAATAACTTATAAAAATGTTAATTTCGGTACTTCCGGTAAAACCAAGTATTTTTTATGACCTCTGTAAATTATAGAAAATTAAAAACATAATACATTTAAAACTTTTTTTGTATTTCCAAATACTGCTATTGGGTCTTTGGACATCTTCAATCGCCATTTTTCTAAACAAGCAGAATAAGTATAGTTAATATAGATTTTTAAAAATGATCCGTAAAAAATTCCTAACGGGTTTCTATTAAAAAAAAATAAAAATTTGTGTTTCGGTTAAAGGAAGTGATGAAAATGTTATAATATCCAAAATCGCATCTTATGATATAATATATCATCTAAAAATTTAAAACCTATGTTTTCAAAAAAAAAAGGGCTGGGGGTTTGTTTTATATATATATATATAATATTTTATATAATAATAATTTATATATAAAATATTTATAATTTAAAATTTTTTATATATATATATATATATATATATATATATATATATATAATTTATATATATATATATATAATTTAAAATATTTTTTTTATATATTTTTTATATATATATATATATATTTTATATATATATAAATATATATATATATATATATATAAATATATAAATATTAAATTTTTATTTTTTTTATAATTTAAAAATGTTTTTTTCCTTTTTTTTTTATTTTAGAAGGGATTTTTTTTCTTTTTTTTTTTAGAAACCGGACTTTTTAATTTGTTTGGCCGAGAAAACCCTAATGTTTCTGGGAAAATTGAAAGCGTCAAGCGGTTTCCCTAGGCTTTGGGTGGCTTGCTTTAAACCCAAAACGCCATGTACAGGTTGGCAATTACGGGGGACTGAGAAGAACCCCTGGGAGCTGTAAATAAAATAGGTGTATTTTGTGATTTTTTTGGATGCTAAGTCTATTAGCAAACACAAAATAATTTAGTGAAGACACTACAAAGAACATATGCCAAACAATGTTTAATATTAGCTAAATGGCGTCTAAGCGGCAAACCGGAACTGACCAACTAGAAATGAGTAAACAACTCAATCTGGTTGTCTGCTCTGCACATACTCCAGCATCCAGCAATTTAAAAATTATGTCTTGTACTAAAGCGTATAAACCCACCCTTTTGTCCATAACACTTAACTTATTCTTTGACGTTCGTCCATTTGTTTGTAACAGACAATTTTTTTCAGAATAGGACAAAATGTACAAAACTGACATTTAACTTATGTGACTTTATAAAAATATATTCAAAATAGTTTATTATATTATAAGGATTAAAAGTGCATATTTTTTGCAGTTTCTGCAGATGCCAGGCGGAGCGCAGCGCAGCCGGGCAAATGCAAAATTGCGAGTAAAAATAAGCACTTTTAGTTCGTATGATATATACTATTTTTTCTCAAACCAAGTAAAAATTAATACAATTAGTTATTTAAAAAAGCTCAAATGCAATTGCTTTTAATCTTAGGATTAAAGGTAGCACTTTTAATCCTAGGATTAAAAGTGTTGCTAAGCAACGAGCACATTTTTGTACGGTATGAGAATTGATAGCTTTTGCACCTGAAAATAGTACAAAAATGTCAACATTGTTTGACGGTTAGCGAAAAATATATTTTTTTAAACCAGGTGCTATCTATTTGTAAAAATAATAATATTCAAAAATTGGGGGTGTTAGTTTTACATAGCAACGTATATAAAAATTATTAAAGTTGGCATTTATTAATGGACTAGATGAAAAGCCTGTCTCCGCCAGGCAAGAGACAATATTAAGTAGCTTCTGTCTTAAAAATTGAATTTTTAACACGTTTGCAGGAAAAAATAATTTAAACTATTTGTAAAGTTAGTTGTTAGTAAATACATAGGCTTTATATTCTATATCGTAAAATATAAAGAACGTTTGTGGATTTTACTATTTCTGCAGAGCGCGGCTGGCTTATAATTGATTATTTTTCTTTTATTTACTCATTTTTTTAACAAACTATTGGCTACTTATTTAAAGCACCAAAAGTTAAAAAGTAAACAACCAACATTTTTTTTTCATATTTTAATCACTTGCTCTTTCTGTTAATATTTTCTTGTTCAAAACGAATAGTTCGTTTTTACAGGTTCATTCATTTTCTTTGTCGCTGATTATATGTTCACAGCATCCGAATTATTTTTAATCTATTTTTTAAGCTACCGAAACTGTAATGTTTCACTCTGAATGACGTTTTTTGCTTTTGCGACGTGAAAATTGAAACAAATGGCTGGTATTTTGAATTCTGTACGTCGTATTGCAGCACGCTACTGATGGAAGGGTTTTAATAAATTACTGCTTCGTGGAAACATGTTCAAATATGGGGTAACGATAATAAATAGGCATACGTAATAGGTATGGTTCAAACCATATTTGTTAGAATTTAATTTTGTTATGTTTTTTAAATAAATTTAACAGTTTTTATTATAATAAAGCAAAATTAGGAATATCCCAAGCTAACCATCTCATAAACGTTAAAGGAATCAAAAAAGAGTAAATTATGACAAAATTATTTATTATAACTCCTAATTATTTGGTGATTAACAATTTTAAAAACTTTACTTGCTTTCGGAGATTATTGATTTTTAAATCTGATTTTTTTGTATTTAATATTATTGCAAAAATTTTTCTAAAAACGTATATTTAAAAATAGTGGCAAGTTGTTACGTTCATCACATAGTTTAATCAATAAAAAGATCGGAGATATAAAACGATGCTAGGTTAAATTTTTATCCAAAACCATGAAACATTACACTTATGAATGATAACTTTTCTACACAAGTATAATATATATGCAAATTGGAGAATTTTTGTTTTGACAAAAAATGAAGATCGCCTGGTAATGTACAAAAATGGTCCTTATAACGGAACCCAAAGTCCCCAAAGTTTTGAAGAGCACATTTACTTAAGATATGCCATCTTCCGGGTTAAAAATGTATAGACGATTTAATTTTTGGGACTAGAAAGATTTTTTATATTTTTTTAAAACTAGGTAAAACCAAATCAAAAATTAATTTTTCAAATTAATATAAAGGTCATTTATTTTTAAAAAACGAAATAAAGTATTTGTATGTTTTTAGTTTTATTGTTGCAAGGGTAGATTATCCCTTTAAAAAATAATAATATATACAAAATTTAAAATAAGTATTATACAGGGTGTTACTTAATGGTATGTCATAATTTGAAGGAGGCATTCCTGGATCGATTTTAAGTCGAAAAGTTCATATAAACGTGGGCCCTAAAATGCTTAGTTATTAAGATACAGGGTGTTAAAGTTTTATTTTATTTTCACTTTTTAATACATTTTTCAAAGACGGTTTGAGATATTGAACTGAATTTTGGCACAGGATATTATGGCATAAAAACACACTTTTCAGATGTTCATTTAATTTTTTTGCAACCAGTGGCGTAAGCTATGCGAATTTTCAAAACAATTTTACAAAAAAAATACTACGCCATTGACTTGGGAAAAAAATTATGGTTTTATAATAATTATCAATCAATTATAAACAAAAAATCCCTCTTTCATTTTGCCGTAAAACTTACCGTTTGGGAGAAATCGTTAATTAAAAAAATGTCTTATGTACCCAAATTGCATCTTGAAAAATTATTATTGAAATAAATCAAGTTAGCTTTGCTCGTTGCCAGCGATTGTTGTTTTGTTGTTGTAAACATTATGACACTGACGTTAATTATCATTCTTGATTGTGTTAAACTTTTATTTTCAATTTTAAATACATTTTTCAAATATTTATTTTTAAGCTATTTTCCTACAAACTAGTGAACAAAAAGCAATAACAATTAAATACAATACATACATAATTTACAAAAAATGTTGGAAATGAACCTCTCGCCTCTATGCAGGCTTCTGCTCTTCTTCTCATTGAATTACGAACCCTTTCAAAAATTCCATCGTGTTTCGGATAGCTTCACATCCGTCAATAATTCTATTTCTGAGTTCTTCTAATGTCACAATTGGTGTATGATAAACTAATGTTTTTAGGTGTCCCCACAAATAAAAATCTAGGCTGTTCAGGTCAGGCGATCTAGGTGGCCAAAATTGTGGTCCTCCACGGCCTATCCAATGATTTTGGTAGGCTCTATTTAAATCTCACGAGCCAATGTGCTAAAGTGGGCGGGAGCGCCATCATGCATAAACCAAAGTTGTTGCCGTAACTGAAGGAACATTTTCAAGAAGCAAAGGCAAATCATTTTGGAGAAAATTACAATAATCCCTGTCCGTTAAGACGTCCTGGTAAAAAAATGGTCCAATTAAATGGTCGGATACGATACCGATCCAAACGTTCAGTGAAATTGTTCCTGAAAATGTGTCTCTGTAATCGCATAAGGGTTTTCCTGGGCCCAGTAATGATTGTTATGGAAATTGGTTATTGCATTTCTTGAAAAATTTGCTTCGTCCGTAAACAATATTTTGGCATCAAAATGAGGATTCTCTGTTACTTTTTGGAGATGCCATCTACAAAATTGCGTACGTGGTTCATAATATCTAGGAGGCAATGCCTGAACCCTTTGTATGTGAAAAGGATATAACAAAGAATCTCTTAAAATCTCCCATACCGTCTTGTAGCAGATGTTTAATGCCATACCTATTTTTCGCGTACTTGTGGTTGGATCCTCTTCGACTGCATGCAGGACAGCCTCCTCCACTGCCGGTGTTCTAACTGTACGGGGCCTTCCCTCGGAAATATTAGCTTTAAAACTGCCAGATTCAGTCAGACGACGATGAATGTTTATAAATGTTCGTCTGTCTGGGAGAGCGCGATTAGGATACCTTTCTTGATACAAACGCCGCGCCTCCACAGCATTACCATTAGCTAGACCATAAAGGAAATGCATTTGTGTTATTTCCAAATTAGAATAATTTACCATTTTTTTTAACTAGCAAAATGCACGTTTTAAGATCAAAGGAGAAATAAATACAAACTGTCAAGAATGATAATTAACGTCAGTGTCATAATGTTTACAACAACAAAACAACAATCGCTGGCAACGAGCAAGCTAACTTGATTTATTTCAATAATAATTTTCAAGATGCAATTTGGGTACATAAGACATTTTTAATTAACGATTTCTCCCAAACGGTAAGTTTTACGGAAAAAATGAAAGAGGGTTTTTTGTTTATAATTGATTGATAATTATTATAAAACCATAATTTTTTCCCAAGTCAATGGCGTAGTATTTTTTGTAAAATTGTTTTGAAAATTCGTCATAGCTACGCCACTGGTTGCAAAAAAAAAAATTAAATAAACATTTGAAAAGTGTGTTTTTATGCCATCATATCCTGTGCCAAAATTCAGTTCAATATCTCAAACCGTCTTTGAAAAATGTATTAAAAAGTGAAAATAAAATAAAACTTTAACACCCTGTATCTTAATAACTAAGCATTTTAGGGCCCACGTTTATATGAACTTTTCGACTTAAAATCGATCCAGGAATGCCTCCTTCAAATTATGACATACCATTAAGTAACTCCCTGTATATCTATTATATTCTAAAGAAAAGCCAAATAATTTTTCCAATGAAAAGTGTCTTGCTTTTGCAGAAAAATGTATGTGCGCACAAGTGCAAGACATTAGAACGATAAAAGAATTAAAGTTCAGAATGTTTTAAATGCTTCCTAAACCACAAGACATAATTATATATATATATATATATATATTATATATATATATATATATATATATATATATATATATATATATATATATATATATATATATTTTATATATATATATAATATATATATATATATTATATATATATATATATATATATATATATATATATATATATATTTTATATATATATATATATATATATATATATATATATATATATATATATATATATATATATATATATATATATATATATATATATATATATATATATATATATATATATATATATATATATATATATATATATATATATATATATATATATATATATATATATATATATATAGGGTGATTTATGAGGAAATGTCAATACTTCAAGTACGTAGTCAAGGTGCAAAAATAAACATAAAAGCCTATACAAATATGGTTTCGCAAGGCCTTCGTTTCCGAAATACAGGAAGTTAAAATTTTTATTTACTTTTTCTATTTTTTAAATAAAATCTATGAGAATGTAAAAATTGAAGTACAAATTGGTATCCAGGGGATTTTTGGTATGACGGATACGAATTTAATTTCGGCTCTTACTTGTTGTGAAGCCACCTACACGTCTTTTCTACTTGTTAAAAGTTGATATAAGCAACCGTTTTTGAGATATTTAGATTTAAAAAAATTACGACGCATCTGATTTTTTTAATAGCAAAATAAAACATATTAAATAATTAAACAATATGTATTTTAATTTTCAATAAAATTATTATTCCCACATTATGTTTGGCAAAACATAAGCTAGGCTTTGATAATTTTTAAAAATTCCACCATTTACTTCTAAGCACATGTTAGCTCTGTGGTGAACACCCTGTATCTCGAAAACGAAGAATTTGTATAGACTTTTATGTTTATTTATGGACCCTGACTACGTACCTGGAGTATTGACATTTCTTCATGAACCACCTTGTTTATATATATATATATATATATATATATATATATATATATATATATATATATATATATATATATATATATATTTATAAAACATTCAGAAGTTGCTTTACACAACACACTTAATGAACTTCTGAATTTTTGCGTAATACACCTACATGGCGCACAATAACATCTTAACCTGTCGATACTGAGATTGGTTGGTTTAAAATTACTTGACGAGATGGCGCTGGTTGCTTCTAACGTTCAGTTGTATTGATTATAATTGTTCATAAGGTGGCTTGCTTCGCAGTCAATGGTGTCTACGGACTACATTCGGTCCAACAAGGGTGAAACACGTGTAATCAGATTGGCTGGACCCGATGTTATCCATTTACTTGGAGGCCCGCAATCAAGCTAAGTAGTCATACCTAACAGGATTTTTATTTTTGTTTTCAGTTTATTAAGGAGCCTTTATATATATATATATATATATATATATATATATATATATATATATATATATATATATATATATATATATATATATATATATATATATATATATATATATATATATATATACAGGGTATAAAAAGTATGATGCTCATCATTTTAATGGACGATAGTGGAGCTCAAAACAAGTCGAAAAAGCCAAAAACATATGGGTCAAAAGTTCATCGTTTTCCGAATTATGACCTTTCAAAGTTTAAAAAGTTGGCAACACCGCGCCTGTTTCCTCGAATGCGAGTCGACCGACGGAGATTTTTTGCGATGGTTTTCATATTTACTTTTTTTAAGGAGATGTTCATTTACATACAAATAATAAAAATTACTTCTTGCAATTTATTTTGATATTTAATATGAAATTAAATTTAAGTAAAAAACAACAAATAATTATTATTTGGTTTTAATTTGTTATTAAAAAATAGTTGTACTTACCAAAAGAATAGGCTAAATATAAATTTTAAAAACACAAATTATTATGTTTTAAAACAGCACTTTTGTTATTTTGCTTAAAGAATAAGATTTCTCGGTTGCACACATTCCGTTTTTAAAATTCTTTCGTACATTTGCACTACGTTTGAGGTAAATTTAAAACATATCGGCATATTTTCCCGGTTTAAAAACAAGCAAAACTATCGCTGCCGGTCGGTGAGCAATAGTACAGCTGACTTTACGTCAGACGACAGCTCTGTTGCCAATTGTTTTTTAACTTTTTAACTGGGGGAAAAATTATTCATATTTTTTTTTATTTGTAGATTGTAACATTTAAAACTTAGTTTATTTTTTTTACCAAATGAATTTACTGATAAGTGTTTAAGACGAAAGTTTCCAATTCTTAAGATTTTTAGAAATAATTCTTCTTCTAAAGTTCTAACTTTGACATCGTATAGACAAAAATCTGTCAAGTTTAGACACATATGTCATATAGACTTTTTGACTTGTTTTGAGATCTACTATCGCCCATTTAAATCGTGAGCATGATACTTTTTACACCCTGTATATATATATATAATGTATTCTTTTATATTTTCTTGGGCTCAGTGGATCTTGTTTTTTTTTATAATTACGAAATAAAAAGGGTTTTCATTTTCTTTTCAATTTATTCACAAACGTTTCGGCTTGTTTGGCCTTTCTCAATGTCCATAGGAGGATAATCCATTTAAAATAACATATATGTGTCACAACAAATTAAAATTTACATGTCAAACACTAAAAACTATTCAGAAAGACAACACACAATCTGTACATTCATAGTACATATACGGTTAAAATATTACTACCAAGTCAAAAAAGCCGAAACGTTTGTGAATAAATTCAAAAGTAAATGAAAACCCTTTTTATTTCGTAATTATAAAAAAAAACAAGAATCACTAAGCCCAAGAAAATATTTAAAAATATATTATAAATGGTTCGACAAAAACACTTTTAAGTATATATATATATATATATATATATATATATATATATATATATATATATATATATATATATACAAATTGGGTGAATCTAGTTCATTAAAACACGTACCATATTATTTGGTTTAGCTAATTTTATTTACCTGCTACAAGCACGCTACTGCCAAAACCGCTTTAATAAAAGACTGCACTGTGAAAAGATACGACAAGGGGTGAAATGTGGAGTAATGGAAATGAATACGTCAAGTCGCCAAATTAACCGGAGGCAGTAAATAGCTGTTCCCAGTGCTCATTCGGACTTAGTTACGCTTTGGATTTCTGTGGTGCTTTGCTCGCCCAAAGACAAAAAAATAAACGAATGGAGGGTAAGGTTGAGTTTATTATTAAATTCTTAATAACGTTTATTTTTATCAAAACTTGTTGTATAAAGATATCAAATCCAACAATTTTTCTAACTCAGTTTTACAGCGTTATATTAATATGACCTTAATTTGAAATTTGGGGTCATTTTTATACCATCTTTTTATAATAATAACTCCAATTTTTTTAAGTAGCTATGTTCGGAATAAGTAGTTTAAATATTTGTAGTGGTTTTTTGTCATTACAAAAACTAGTTGTAATATAGATTCATAACACCACTAGTTTTTATAGCAGACACTATTTCGTCCTTATTTCTAAAGTTGGTTAATAAGGAATCTGCAGCTTCTAAAAACGTCCGTTTTATAATTTCTCCGTCTTCATAGGTTTTTTGTGCAATTATTTGGGACACAGGATAAGATGCTTTAGTTGCAGCCTTATTTTTGTCGACAAAAATATTGACTGTTGTTCAGTTTTTAACTGTTTCAGTTTTTCCTTCCTAATGGCAGAATGTAATGAAAATAATTTTTCAAAATTCCAATATACAGTTTTATGATGTCTCTCAATACTTCATTTTTTAGCAACGGAGACAGAGGTATTACGTATCAAACATACATCTTTACCTTTAAGTTCTGTAAAAAAGTATTGTTCTTCCCATTCCAAATGGAAACGGTATCTAATATAATTACATTTCTTACTTTTCTTTGACCATTATTTTATAAATAATTTTTTAAATAGAGTTTTTCTTGGGTATAGGTTGACAAATAAATTAAAAAGTTAATTTTCATCACGACGTTTCGCACATTATATTGTGCTTTTTCTTAAATTAAAATTTTAATTTTTATAATTTTAGAATAAAACTTGAAAAAGCTAACATATAATGTATTATGTCAACCTATATCAGAAAATCACTATTTAATTTATTTTAATATATCAAGAAAAACTCTATTTATATATATATATATATATATATATATATATATATATATATATATATATATATATATATATATATATATATATATATATATATATATATATATATATATATATATATATATATTATATATATATATATATATATATATATATATATATATATATATATATATATATATATATATATATATATACTATATTATTTCAGGTGGCCCCCACATTCGCCTCAGGTTTTCTAGGAGAAATGAAAAGAGTTGGAAAAAAACTTTTGGCACAGTCAAATGTTGGTCTGTGGGGAGCATATTTTAAAATTATTTTGAAATATACAGGGGGACCCAAAAAAAAGTACATATCAAAGTTATATATTTTCTTATAGAACACCCCATATTTTTTTATTTTTTAGATACTATAGACCAAATAAAGGTGAGTTATTGTTATAATTCCTATACTTAAAACTGACCGTTTCTGAGAAATTTAGGAAAATTAAAAAATACAGACCATATTTTAAAAATTGTTTACACCCTGTAACATATAAGGAGCTGCTGGTAATTAAATTTACTGCTTAGCTTAAGGGTTTAAGTTAACTATAACATAAAAGTTTTACCTCAATATTATACAGAGTGGTGACAAAAATTGCCTCAAAGTTTGGACATACATTTTATTAAATAACTTCCTATAGTTAAATGGAACACCCTATATTTAGTGGCCTATTTTGACGCAGAACTAGATTCCCTTTAAAACTATATTAGGGTTTCCTATACCTATCTCTTCTGCTTTTTATGCAAAAGTTTTTAAGTATATATATATGCAAAAATATATAAGTTTATATGACATATGTGTCAAAACTTGACAGATTTTTGTCTAAACGATGTTAAAGTCATGCACTTTAAAATCAGTTATTTCTGTAAACCGTAACAACTGCAAAATTTTGTCTTAATCGGTTATCAGTAGATTCATTTAATAATAAATTAAACTAAATTTTAAATGTTTTAGTCTACAAATAAAAAAAAATAAATAATTTTTAACAATTGTTCTCCCAGTTAAAAACTAAAAAAACAATTGGCAACAGAGCGCTACCTTTGTACGTAAGGTCAGTCGTTCAAAGAAGCTTACCGATCCGGCCACGATATTTTTGTTTGTTTTTGAATCGGGAAAAAATATGCCGATATGTTTTAAATTCAAGACAAACGTATTGCAAGTGTACCAAAGACTGATGAAAACGGAATGTGTGCGACCAAGAAATCTTATTCTTTAAGCAAAACAAAAACGTGTGTTCTTTAAATGGATATTAAGCCTATTCTTATGGTAAGTACAATTAGTTTTTAACTACAAATAAACACCAAACAATAATTGATTGTTTTTTACATAAATTTAATATCAAAATAAATTGCAGGAAGTAATTTTTATTATTTGCAAATGATATGTCTCTTTCTTTCACACGTTATTAATCTCGCATCCTTTTCTGAATCGAAGTTCTCTAGTTACGATTGTCGCTGATCCATTCAGACAATTTAAACGTTCTGTCAGAACTGTTAACCGCGTTTTTCCGCGTGCTCCCAATCGGTTTTCTTTTAAGTTTTCTTTTAATTTTTCCTTAAAGATGTAGTTCGCAAGACAAATATGGAGATAAATCTTGATTATCCGCATGGATACTGCTTGTTCTCACATAGCAACCCACTTTGGTGAGTTCAATCTTTTTAAGTTTTTAGGTAGGTTTTCTAACTGTAAAAAACTTTACTTTTAGTTAGTCCTGAAGAAGGGAGAAAGGAATAAACTCTCGAAAGCTTGACAAAACAGAAAAGGGTTTTCATTACTAAATCCAGGCCACCAATCCCTTTTCAATAATTCAAAAAAAAGACTGCATCCCCACTACTCTTTATATATATATATATATATATATATATATATATATATATATATATATATATATATATATATATATATATATATATATATATATATATATATATATATATATATATATATATATATATATATATATATATATATATATATATATATATATATATATATATATATATATATAAAATATATTTATATATAATTAATAAAATTAAACCTTTTAAGCCTGGTTATAAATAATAATAAAAAGGTAGAGTTTCTTTGGGCATATAGGCTCCTTAATGAACTTAATTAGAATTAATATTTTTTTGCTTATATCTCTAAATTGTCAAAGTTTTAAAAGCTACTTTGGCATTTTACCAATAAAATTGATGTCTGCAAATAAAAAGGACCTTATTATTTGTAAACAAAATTAATTTCTGTATCCCTCGAGGAGTCTTTTTTAATAATCAGCTTACCGCCGCATTTCAAAAGAATCGTGATCCTTTAAAATGATCTTTTTTATTAAATTGAGATCCGACATTGAAAGGCTTACGGGACCCCTTTCTTGTCCATGTAATCTGAGAACAATAATTCCATTATCCTTTTGTATTTTTCAGCAAAATATTTTATTTTTGCCCCATTCTGCAGTTATTTAAGCACAACGCTTGGTATGATTAAGCTATTGTATTAGAAGACGTTTGAATTAGACATTGACTAAAAGGATTCATACCATTATAGAAATTTGTTGAAACCATTATTGAAATTGTAGTTAATTAAGGGAAAAGGTAATATATTTAAATAGGGCTTATTTTACGGTATTTCAGTGGTGACTCGTAACGTCAAAAGACAGTAAGTCAATCAATAAAGTAAGTATTTTAAATATAAATAATGGTTATTAAATATAAAAAATAGTTATTAACGTATCAAGGATATTATAAGGATAATAACGCTTGAGGTCGATGGTGTGTTTCCCGAGGGGCTTTAGCCCGAGGGATAAACGTTGACCGAAAGCGTTATTATCTTACCGAATTGCCTTCAACGTTTAATGTCCGCATTCTTTATATGAGAATAATTTATATTTAATGTATTAGTTTAAACCAAATCAAGTACTAGCATTTACCTGAACAAATTCTCGAAACGTAATTGTGGTAACCATGGTTGTAAGTTATTTGTCAATAAGACAGCACATAAAAAATCATTTTGCGATTGAGGCATAAAAATGCCCGAAGTAGTGGAAAATACCCATCTCTCCCAAGATATTTTAGTGAAAGCTGCTAAAGCTGAGCATGTGCTTGTGCCAGAAAAAAACTAGGCGGATTTACGAGAAAGAATATTTCCATTTTGAGGCCTGGCTGACGGAACACTGCGTGGACCGTGTGGACGAAACCGTTTTGATGGCTTATTTTCAAGATTTGTCAGAGTCATATTCTCCAAATTCCCGTTGGCAAAGTTTTCAATGTTTCAATGGTTTTTGGGCTGTTAGGCCGGCGTCGAACAGCTCAAAAACCATTGAAACATTAGACAATGGCCGCGAAAGCCTTTCACAGTATAAAGTTTTCAATGTTACGTAAAGAATTAATAGTTCATCAAGAAGTAATGAAAAGTTGATTTCTCTGCAACAGTTTCATCATATTTGGGTTTACCTGATGCTAAGGCCTACACAGGTTAATGTTTAAGACGTACAGCGGCAACAATTCATTCTGATGCGGGAGGTAGTTCCGAGAGCTTAATCAGGTTAGGAGGCTGGAAGAGTTCTTCGGTAGCATGAGGGTACGTGGACGATAGTAAAAGTTCCAAATTGGCTAATGCTTCCCTTGTAGTTGGGAAAAGTATTACTTCAAGTAACACAGCAACTGCGGTGGGGTATGGAAATGTGGAATTTTCCGGTCAGTTTGAAAACTGTACGTTTTACTTTAAAAAATCATTTTTATTATGATAAGTATATTGTGTAAGTATGTTTGTATTTTCGTAATAAATGCTTAAATAAAGATAATTTATTGTTTATTTATGGGTAAATTTGTAGGCCCTAGGGCGTTATTTTTTTTAATAATGCCCTAGGGTAATATTTCGTATTTAACTGACTTTGACGTAATATTATTATTTGTCAAATAATATACCAGTCGGACATTAACGTATTTATGTCTTACCTATCTATTATTGATCTATAATACCTTAGAAACGGAATATGTTATGATAGCAATAATACCTGCTATCACACCTAAGGCATTATAAGCGGGCATTATGATAATGCCCGCTTATAATACCCTAATGCGCTAATATGGAAATTTTATTGCTTATCCAATTTTATTTCTCTCACAATAAAGATCAAGTTTATACAAAAAATATTTTTTTCTTTAAACAATAACTAAAAATTAAACTTTATTTCCAAAATAAAAATTACAATTTTGAAATGTCCCGGAAAATGTAGCTGATCCCACTATCGGTGTTTTTTGTGATGGTAGCAGCGGTGGTATCACTAACGCTATTTTGTATAGAAGAACAGTCCATTAAAGAATTTTCAATAGTCGATACGGAATTAACCTCGGAATTAACTGAATTGGTAATCATTTTGGCTACTTTGTTTTTGGATGAAATACTTTCTTCTATATATCCTTCAGCTACTGAAGAGCTTTTCCATTTCCCATGTTGTTTTAGCGTTTCAAACGAAGCACCTGCCTCAACAAGTAAAGTTGACGATGTGCGACGCAAACAGTGGCCGGTGTAAGCTTCTGCATTATCCAGTTTTAAAAATTTTGCGATCAATGTTGAGACGCTTCCTATGGTATTTTTTCCAATGGGTTGTACTGTACATCGACCCTTTCTATAGGTAAGAAAGAATCTTCGCTCCTTTATTCCAGCTGGTCTTAATGTTGTGTACTTTTTTATTAAATTTAAAGCGCCTAAATCTTTTTCAATGATAGTAAAACTTTTTGAAGTTGAAGTTTTAGTTTCTGGTACCTTTATAACCAAGACTGTTCCTCTATCTTCAATGTCATCAATGGTCATTTTGACCAACTCATCTCGTCTTAAACCTCCAAAAACACCCATTACCAATATGACTTTGTATACCAAGTAGATATCATCAGGAGCCTTCTTAATAAATTTTAATATTTGTTCTCCTTCCAAAACTTTAGACGGTAATTGTCTCGAAAGTTGCCTCCTCTCCGATTTTGACCAAATTTGGTATACGGGGGTTTTTTGGGGCGCTGATTACGAATCTGCAAAAATTTTTTTCGGCAACGTTTCGTTTTCGAGATATTCATCATCAAAGTTGAAAACCAAACTAACCTTATTTACACTATTTCTCCTTCTTTTTGCACAGAATTCTTGATTTTTACACCAAATTGGTACACAATATTTCACAAACACCTTTTAAAAACTTGTTTTTATATTAATTTTACATTTTTTCCCATTTAATTGCAAACCTCCACTTTCACACGCCGCAACGTGTAGGCAACCATGTATACACTAGCCTTTTTGTAAACAAATGTGGTTGCTGCCTTTGAACTTGAAAGTTCGCAATTTAATGGAAAAAGGCGTAAAATAAATAAAAATACAAGGTTTTAAAAGGTTTTATAAAATATTGTGTGCCACTTTAGTGTAACAATCAAGAATTCTGTACAGAGGGAATATAGTGAAAATTAGGTTAGTTTGATTTTTAACTTGATGATAATATTCGAAAGACTTGCAAATTTTGCAATTCGTCAGCCCAAAAACCATCAAATTGGTAAACGGAGACAACTTCGAGACAATTACCCTTTAGACTTCTTCGAGACGTATCCTTTCGACTTAACTTTTAAAAAAGATATGAGACGATGGTATTGCGAAATGTCTATATTTTCATAGACCATCAACGTAGACCTTAGGGTGGAATACTTGGTCCAAAAGAGTTCGGACTGTATTTTTGCGACTAAAAATAATAAAGTTTGTTAAACATATGTATTAAAATAAAATCAATAACTTACCAGTTCCAGGAAATATGCCATTAAAACGTTTTCGGTTATTTGAAGAATTGCGTTCGCATCTTTCCAAATACCAAATATGCCATACTCCCGATCATACTGTTGCCTTGATTTAACTGGCAAAAGATTTTCGGTCGCTTTTATGGCCTTTTCTCTTATATTTTGTGGAATTTCTTCCATTTTGAGCAAATCGTTAAATAAAAAATGCCAACTGACTAACTGACAGAAACATCAAAGTCAAACTTAACACCAGTCATTATCTACTTACGTATACAGGTACAGGTGCAACTTATTTTTATATTGGAATAAATAATGTAATTAGTCATTGAAAAACTCTTTTTTGGGTAAAACATAAAGCATTGTATGCACCACGGGCTTTACTGGACTATAATGCCCATCAGGTCGAAATCTATTTCGACCTTCAGGGCATTATAGTCCCAGTAACGCCCTTGATACATAAATAGCTATTAAATAGGATTTATTTTACGTTATTTCAGTAGTGACTCGTAACGTCAAAAGACAGTAAGTCAATCAATAAAGTAAGTATTTGAAATATAAATATTGGTTATTAAATATTAAAAAAATATATATTAAAATAATTTATAACAGGCGTAATAGTATTTATTTAAATAGAAATTTACTTTGATAATAAATACATATTTTCTTTATACCGGGTGATGTGTCGCCGAGCAAAACATAGGAAATCCCATGTAAATTTTAGGGGTGTCAATTATTGGCTGCCCTGTACATTTTACAGAAAAAATGTAATATAACTTTTTGAAGAGACCAATCTGACAAACCCTCGTGCCAAGTTTTAAAAAATTTTAATAAGCTAATCTTGAATTAATCAATTAAATGTAATTGCAAAGTTACCAAATTTTCGGTTTAGGTAAAATCAAACAGACACCAATAAAATAAATATTGTCTCTGACATAAGGAAAAGTGTCAATAAATCAGTTAAAGTCGATATTTGAAAAAAAAAATGAATTATTCAATCGACGAAAAAGTATCCATAATTAAGTGGCATTATGCGGGAAACAGTTTTAGAGCAGTATCTGAAATGTTTTTAGTTTATTTCCCCACCAAGCCCATTTCGTCCATTTCAACTATTAAACGTATTGTCAGTAAGTTCGAGTCCAAAGGTACCGTAATTAATAATTGTAAATGTTTAACTTAGGATATCGAAAATAGAGCCAAAGAAAGCGAGCACAGATATCTTCTACTGAGTGTGGAGGGAAACAAAATGGTTAGTAAGAGGGTTCTTAAGCAAGAGGTAAATAAACATCATTCAACGGTATTGCGCACTTTGAAAAAACACAAACATTATTCGTATAAATTTAAAAAACAATGGCATTTTGTTTTGAAATGATGGAAAGAGCAAATAACCATAGGAATTTTTAAAGAAATATTTGTTTTACCGATGAATGTACATTTAGCCTCAACAATGAACCAAATGTTCAGAATTTCCGGTATTGGAGCCAAGAAAATGAACATCGCTTTGTTCATACTCGGACACAACATCCCCAAAAAACAAATGTATTTGTGGAAATTATCGGACACCATACCATTGGACCCTTTTTTATGGACTATAATCTGATAGCAGAAACCTATTTGGACTTATTTTAAAATCAAATTGGACCCGCCTTGGAAAAAGTTGTTCGGTAAGATCAAATGATCTGGTACCAAATGGATGGTTGCCCCGCCCATAATGCACGTATGGTTAGAGAGTACCTGGAAAATGCTTTAAACGGCAATATTATTGGTCCACGGTACCGGATACTTTGACAAGCCAGGTCACCTGATCTTTCACCGAATGTCTTCTTTCTGTGGGGTCACTTAAAAAGTGTCACTTATAAAATTGTTATATTTGAGAATCTAAACCAGCTACAAAACGCAATATCGTTAGAATGTAATAAAATTTCGGAATATCCACTTACCAACGTTAGAAATTAATTTTATGATCGGTTGGGTTATTGTTTAGGTGGTAATGGGGGTTGTTTAAACATTTAATTAATTTATGTTTTTATGTTATTCTCTCTTATTTTTAGAAAAGTTATTGTAGTTTATTTTATTTTATTTATCCACACCTAGTAAAATATTAATAATTTAGTTCTTTCTTTCTTCGGTTCTATTTTCGATCTTCCGAGTTAAACATTTACAATTATTTATTGCGATGGCTTTGGACTCGAAATTACTGACAAACGTGTAATGGTTGAAATAGGCTTAATGGGAAAATAAATTAAAGATATTTTAGATACTGCTATTGGTTTAATTAAATTCTAGTATAATGAAATTATTTTGTTAATCATCGATAGTAATAATTATTCCTAGTTAAACTTAATTGTTACATACTTCCAAAGGAATAAAAAAAAATGTTAACGTGTCTTTTACTTTGAATGTAATGGTTGTAAGATTGATAAAACGAAAAAAATTCCTTGTATTCGGCTGTACGTCAGATTTGACAAAGCCTTATAACAAATTGTTTGCTGATGGCTGATGTCTGTTTGGTTTTACCCGAACCAAAAATTTGGTAATTTTGCAATACATTTAATTGAATAATTCAAGATTCGCTTATTAAAGTTTTTTGAAATATGGCAAGAGGATTTGTCAGATTGGTTATTTCTAAAAGTTATCTTACATTTTTTCTGTAAAATGTACAGGGGAGCCAATAATTAATCCCCTTAAAATTTACACAGGAAAACAGTTTTGTATTGCACAACTATATCCAACTATCTGCTTATAAAACAACCCATACTAAGAAAATATTTAACAAAAGTACATAACTAATATAAAAAATACATAAATTTAATATAAATACCGACAATTAAAAAAACATATGGCTTTGAGATAGATATATAATATTTACCACTAAAATAAATGCTTAGATTCGTGCATTGAGTTCTGGTCTTCACGGCCAGGTTTAAAACCATTAGTTCGCTCAAAGACCAAGCAATGTCACTACACGTTTGAATCTTGTGGTTTTATTGCAACCCTTAGGCTAAGGTCACACTAAGCTACTTTTGCTGCAGTACATCATCAGAAGCAGCGCATGCATATCTAAATTATCCCGCAACCACAAAAGTATGTTGTATGCAGTATTTTTTGACTGCGCTCAGCCTTTAAAATAACAACGTTTAAACATAATTTTTTAGCACAGTTTCTGCTTGACCTTTGACCACGCGATAAAAAGCTACGTAGGTTTTTCCGAGAAGGGCGGTAGGTGGTGCCGTATCAACTAATTTTAACCCTCGCGGAATCCCTCTTCTGGTTCTTAGAGCTGTAAGCGGTTAGGGCCCAGATTCTTGTTGTGTTTACGTGTGCACGAGGTTGTCTTTCTATGGGGGAGAGTAGATAAGCTATACCAATACTGGAATAAATTTCGTCATTTTCCCATGTATTTCTTATGGGAGAATTTTAAGGTCCGATTTGCATTTACTTCCGGTCTAGCACCAAGTGCCAAGCGGTCACCCATCTGCGGTCGCCCATCTAAGTAGTAACTACGTCCGATGTTGCTTGACTTTAGATTATGGCCAGACCAAGATTATGAAATATGAACTCATCAAGGGCCTTGAGTAATTTTGGAAATAAATAAAAAGTCCTGAAGGATTCAGAGGATTTGAACCGCCGTCCTAGTGCTTGAAAACCCAAGCTCAACCACTGAGCCATCGGGGAGTATTAATTATTAAGTTGAAATAAATGTTTAGTAGAAGAGAATTTAGAATTAATTAAATTAAAAAGTCATCACCTAGGAGGATTTGAACCGTCGTCCTAGTGCTTCAAAGTCTAGAGCTCTACCACTGAGCTATAGGGAATATTAAATATTAAGGTGAAATAAATGTATAGGATCTGAGTATTACGCAGCACACGTGAGCATCATAGTAAAGGAAAAATAGTAGTAAAAGGTCGTTTAACTGTCATTAATAATATTGGTAAACCATGTATGTTTCCGAGGAACTAATAAAAAAATAAAAAAGTCAGCACCCAGCAGGATTCGAACTGCGACTTAGTGTTAGTAGGAGAAATGCAGTTCCGCCTCCGTCCTCCGAGGAGCATCATCTTATATCTCTGACGTAATTAAATATTTAGGAATCTTGTGTGACGCGTTATTTAGGGCGTGGCCAATACTATCTTAAATTCAAATGTCACCTGTCAAATGTCAAATGTCATCTGTTACCCGATGATGACAATGGCAGTTAAAATGAAACGTTGTTTACTTGGACTAAGGTCTTATATGCACAAAAATTGTAAACATCGTTCGGAAGTTATCGGTTTTAACATCGGAACCCGATGATGAGATGACGGGTAAAATCGAAACGTTGTTTAGGATACATATCAGAAGATTAATTTATCGCAAAATTGTAAGTTATACCGTTCGGAAGTTATCGGCTAAACCCGGAACCCCGACGATGATGATAAGTAAAATTGAAACGTTGTTTAATACATCATCTTGAGCTAAGGATTATATATTGTATGTAAACATCTTTAACCATAAAGACACTACATCTGTTTAAAATAATTTGAGAGACATCAATTAACGATTAGTACAGTATCCCCTATAGTAAAGTAATCATTGTGGTCTTAGTATTAGGAATAAAACTTAACCAAAGAATAGTTGTTAACATCAATAATGTCAAGGTCAAAATTAGCAAACCAGAACCGGTGATTAAAAAAGAACCATCAGAACCTTATAATTATAATCTCGTAACACTCGTAATTTTAAATATTAAATAAAAAATCAGCTAGACTGATAGGAACAGGTTGTACCGTTCATTGCCATCACTAAGTATAACTTTTTTTTTTTATCATATGATTGAAAATTGTTTTTAGATAAATTCTAATTTTTCTGCACCTTTTATCAAATTATAGACTTTCGGTCAAATTAGCAAAGCCTTAATTAAAAAAAATTATACAATTTAACAACTTAACTTATACAGCGTTTTAACTAAGATTAAAGTACAAACTATAGATTTAAAATCCTTTTAAGTAAATCATTGGTAGTTTAATTTAGAATATACGTTTCAATAAATATTTAGAAAAATCATTAGTATTAGAATTTTAACGGTAAACATGTAATACAGGGTTACGAATGGATGTTTCACTAATTTTTGAAACAATCATTTAGTAAGTTTATTACATTTACGACTTAGCATCAGCGATTAAAGGTATGAGATCAAGGGCTTTGTTTAACTGCATATTTTGGAAAATAAATAAACAGATGCAATCATACAAAATTTTATCTCTCTACATAAATGCTTAACTCACAGAATATTAAGAGTATTAATTTTCATAAAATAAATGCAATGGGAAATTAGAAGTTTATTCGCTTATTTCAAAATAACAGCACTGTTTTTCCAAATAACAGTATTTTAAATAACAGCACTGTATTTTCAAATAACAGCCCTATATTTCCAAATAACAGCACTGTTTTTAAAATAACAGCACTGTATTTTCAAATAACAGCCCTGTTTTCCAAATAACAGTATTTTAAATAACAGCACTGTATTTTCAAATAACAGCCCTATATTTCCAAATAACAGCACTGTTTTTAAAATAACAGCACTGTATTTTCAAATAACAGCCCTGTTTTTTAAATAACAGCACTGTTTTTCCAAATAACAGCCCTGTATTTCCAAATAACAGCCCCGTATTTTCAAATAACAGCCCTGTTTTTTCAAATAACAGCGCTGTTATTTGGAAAAACAGGGCTGTTATTTAAAATACAGGGCTGTTATTTGGAAAAACAGGGCTGCTATTTGGAAATACAGGGCTGTTATTTAAAAAACAGTGCTGTTATTTGGAAATACAGGGCTGTTATTTGGGAAAACAGGGCTGTTATTTGGAAAAACAGGGCTGTTATTTGGAAAAACAGGGCTGTTATTTGAAAATACAGGGCTGTTATTTGGAAAACAGGGCTGTTATTTTGAAAAACAGTGCTGTTATTTGAAAATACTGGGCTGTTATTTGGAAAACAGGGCTGTTATTTGAAAATACAGTGCTGTTATTTTAAAAACAGTGCTGTTATTTGGAAATATAGGGCTGTTATTTGAAAATACAGTGCTGTTATTTAAAATACTGTTATTTGGAAAAACAGTGCTGTTATTTTGAAATAAGCGAATAAACTTCTAATTTCCCATTGCATTTATTTTATGAAAATTAATACTCTTAATATTCTGTGAGTTGAAAGCGCATTTATGGTAGAGAGATAAAAATTTTGTATGATTGCATCTTGTTTATTTATTTTCCAAAATATGCAGTTAAACAAAGCCCTTTTGATCTCATACCTTTAATCGCTGATGGCTAAGTCGTAATAATGTAATAAACTTACTAAATGATTGTTTCAAACAATTAGTGAAACATCCATTCCGTAACTCCTGTATTACATGTTTACCGTTAAAATTCTAATACTAATGATTTTTCTAAATATTTATTGAAACGTACACTTCCTTAAATTAAACTACCAATGATTTACTTAAAAGGATTTTTAAATCTATAGTTTGTACTTTAATCTTAGTTAAAACGCTGTATAAGTTAAGTTGTTAAATTGTATAATTTTTTTTAATTAAGGCTTTGCTAATTTGACCGAAAGTCTATAATTTGATAAAAGGTGCAGAAAAATTAGAATTTATCTAAAAACGAATTATTTCAATCATATGATAAATAAAAAAAGTTATACTTAGTGATGGCAATGAACGGCCTGTACAACCTGTTCCTATCAGTCTAGCCTGATTTTTTATTTAATATTTTAAAATTACGAGTGTTACGAGATTATAATTATAAGGTTCTGATGGTTCTTTTTTAATCACCGGTTCTGGTTTGCTAATTTTGACCTTGACATTATTGATGTTAACAACTATTCTTTGGTTAAGTTTTATTCCTAATACTAAGACCACAATGATTACTTTACTATAGGGGATACTGTACTAATCGTTAATTGATGTCTCTCAAATTATTTTAAACAGATGTAGTGTCTTTATGGTTAAAGATGTTTACATACAATATATAATCCTTAGCTCAAGATGATGTATTAAACAACGTTTCAATTTTACTTATCATCATCGTCGGGGTTCCGGGTTTAGCCGATAACTTCCGAACGGTATAACTTACAATTTTTGCGATAAATTAATACCTTCTGATATGTATCCTAAACAACGTTTCGATTTTACCCGTCATCCTCATCATCGGGGTTCCGATGTTAACCGATAACTTCCGAACGCTATGTTTTACAATTTTTGTGCAATATAAGACCTTAGTCCAAGTAAACAACGTTTCGATTTTAACTGCCATTGTCATCATCGGGGCGTAACAGATGACATTTGACATTTGACAGGTGACATTTGACATTTGACAGATAGTATTGGCCACGCCCTAAATAACGCGTCACACAAGATTCCTAAATATTTAATTACGTCAGAGATATTAAGATGATAAGCTCCTCCGGAGGACGGAGGGCGTTGAACTGTCATATTCTCCCTACTATACACTAAGTCGCGAGTTCGAATCCTGCTGGGTGCTGACTTTTTTTTATTTTTTTATTAGTTCCTCAGGTGTTTTACAACTATACATGGTTTACCAATATTATTAATGACAGTTAAACGACCTTTTTACTACTATTTTCCTTTACTATGATGCTCACGTGTGCATAATACTCAGGATCCTATACATTTATTTCACTTAATATTTAATATTCCCTATAGCTCAGTGGTAAGCTCTAGACTTTGAAGCATAGGACGAGGTTCAAATCTCCTAGGTGATGACTTTTAATTTAATTAATTCTAAATTTCTTCTACTAAACATTTATTTCAACTTAATATTAATACTCCCGATGGCTCAGTGGTTGAGCTCTGGGTTTTCAAGATAGGACGGCGGTTCAAACCTCTGAATCCTTCAGGACTTTTTTATTTATTTCAAAATTATCAGGCCTTGATGGTCATATTTCAAATCTTGCTGCGCCATAATCTAAAGTCAAGCAACATCGGACGTAGTTACTACTTGATGGGACCGCGATGGGGACCGCTTGGCACTTGGTGCTAGACCGGAAGTAAATGAAATGACCTTAAAATTTCCCATAAGAAAACATGGGAAAAATGACGAAATTTATTCCAGTATTGGTATAGCTTATCTACTGAGGAGGATTGGTTAAGTGCGCAGCGTGAGACGTCAGACTGCAAACTAATGGGACACAATATCAGTTGCAGTCCTTGGTTTGATTTCCGTTAATTGTGCCTTTTATTGATAAGAAAAACATGCAAAAAGTTTAATTTTGTAAAAATTTTCAAATTTCTGGGAACCTTAAGCCCAAAATTTAGATTTTTCGGGACGAAGCTGTAAAAAGCTTTGTCTGGAACGGGGTGAGCTGGCGCGTTGCCGAATAGGAGTGCCACAAAAACAAAATCAAGAATTAAGAATTTTTAAAGGTTATGATGGCTGCAAAAATATTTGTTTGATTAAAACCTTTGTAGCGGTTGCGTCTGCAGTATCTGTTTGTGTTTCGGGAAAATACACACGTCTTGCTACTAGGTAGGTTTTATTTTAAATATTATTGCTGCATTTGGTAAATAAAACGAGGTAAACCTATATCACTCCCGATATTCACTAACGACAATAATGAAATTGGAAGAAATCCAATACGTAAAATTTAAAACCTTATGCTTAAAATTCAAAACCTTATCCTACAAGTATGTATTTGCTTGAAAATCATGTATCGCTAGCTAGATCACTAGTATCCATTCATATTAGGAGTTTCACTTTGGACTTAAAAAAAGTCAGCTATAAACTTGTAAACCTTTATTGTGACGCCCTAAAACTTATCTTAAAACCTACTTATCGTAGGGTGTCAGCTACTGCAGATATCCAAGGTCAAAGGTCAAAAATTTGTTTTTTTTTAATATTTTTTTGCGAACATCTCGTATCTTATGGGTTTTATGCTATTTGCATTTGTTATAAATATTGTAGACGTTTAAATTCTCTACAACTTTTGTAAAAAAAATATATGGGTGGTGCATCGCCAGACTGGCCATAGGAAATCCCATGTAAATTTTGATACATTGAAATATTGGCTCCCCTATTAAATTTACAACAAAATTGTATTATACTATTTTGAAGACGTTGATAAGATTAGCTTACATTCTAAATTTTTTTTTTTTTCTGATAATGCAATTAAAAGTTATTTAAGAAAAACTATTTGTAAAATCGTTGCATAC
This sequence comes from Listronotus oregonensis, assembly GCA_019359885.1. Taxonomy (NCBI): domain Eukaryota; kingdom Metazoa; phylum Arthropoda; class Insecta; order Coleoptera; family Curculionidae; genus Listronotus; species Listronotus oregonensis. The sequence continues at coordinate 31,872 of JAHBCN010006477.1, forward strand.
CTGCTACATACCTTATTGAATCCACCAGTAATTAATAAAATGTCTTGTCAACTTTTTAATTGACGTTTTACTTTGTATTAGTTATTTCAAAATGTGTTACAGTATTGAAGAGAAAATAGCAATGATTAAGTGGTATTACATGGAAAATAGTTATCGAAGAGTATCCGACATGTTCTCTCCGTTTTTTCCTGACAGACACATTCCAAGTAAGAGAACAGTTCAAAATATCGTTCACAAGTTTTGAGACAAAAGGTACTGTTATTAATAAATGCAACTGCTTCGAGTGAAAAAATAATGTACTCGATGGAAGAGCTCAAAAATATAATGCCGATTTAGATGTTTTACTTCATGCAGAAGAAAATAAAGGAATTAGCACCAGGCTTCTTGGCAAAGTTGTAAGAAGGATCACAGCACAGTACTACGCAAATTAAAGTAATATAAATATCATCCGTACAAATATCAAATATATCAGGAATTAGGGGAGGCGATGAGATCCGAAGAGCAGATTTTTGTTTTGAAGTTATGGAAATGGCGAATAACAATAGGAACTTCTTAAGCAATATTTATTTTAGTGACGAATGCACCTTCACATTAAACAATGAACCAAACGTTCAAAACATCAGATACTGGAGCAAAGAAAATGAACACAGATTTGTATCTACAAGGATTCAATACCCTCAAAAGGTAAACGTTTGGGCGGGTATATTTGGACATCGGATTATTAGACCTTATTTCTTTAATCCCAATTTGGTCAAAAAAAAAGGTTAATACAAGTTTTTTACCTGACTATCTGACCATTGTGACTGAACAAGTAGTAAATAATGGATATTATCATTTAACAAACCTAAGTATAATGAACAAATTGTGTATTAGTCATGTATAAACCTATTTATAAAATCACTTACGTGCCATTTTTACACAATAAAAAATAGAAGTTTAAGATGGTGTAAAGAAGTAGATATATATATATATATATATATATATATATATATATATATATATATATATATATATATATATATATATATATATATATATATATATATATATATATATATATATATATATATATATATATATATATATATATATTTAATTAATTTTAAATAAAATATAAAAAAATGCTTTTTTAAAATTTGTTTAAGGAGTTAGCTAAGAGTTCCAGGCAAGCCCTTTACCATGTTTCAAATATTAATGATCCCATTAAATAATACCCTAAAAAACATTTACCTGCGTTATTTTTCTTTAAAAAAATTAATTAATTAACATTAAAAAATGCTTTTAAATTTATACCATTCTCGTTTCCTCGATTAAAAACAATCGCCTTTTAAAAGCGAAAAATAAATATTATCTAAAAAAAGAACCTAATTAAAATTAAGGCTAATTTATTTAACTTTAAAAAGTATTGTGACGTTGATAAAAGAGGTTGAAAACTTTTTATTACAAGTTTGTCCCTTTATAATTAAAAAGAATACGACCCTTTTCGATCTTGATAACCATGCTTAAAAAGATCTTTTGTTTTCTCTTGTTGTTATTTCCTTTTGTTCTATTTTATTTTAAATAACCCATCAGTTTGGTCGTTCTAAATTGGACAAAAAAGAATTTAAAGTTTTTTCCTAAACAGCATTAACAATCCCTTCATTATTTCTCAAAGGAATTCGAAAGTAAAACTGTTTCAAAGGGATTTAATAAAAAAAACAAGCAAAGTAATATTTTTTTGCAAATATTTTATTAAATCTATTTAATGTAAGTTTAATAAACTCTCTGAAAAGAGCAAAAATACTGACTTGCATAAGCGCCTGTGATATAAAAGTGGTACATACATGCCATGCTAGATTTTTTTCCTGAAAGCGGTCTTGATTTATTACGGAAGACAGCCCAACCTCCTGGGCTTTTTTTGCCCAATCTCCCATTTTCTTTTATAGAAATTCTCTCATTGGTCTTGTTTCTTCCACAAGTCTGTATAACCCCGAGAATGGTTGGTTGATATATTCCTGTGGCCTCATTTTCGGTTGCCCAAAAAACGTTTGTCTTTTGTAATCCAACGCTTCATATTCGCTAAGGATATGGTATGCTGTTTCTTCTCCCTCGTATCACATTCTGCAACCTATGTCCCCATTGTATAAGCCTATTTCGTGTAGGTTTCCTCTTAAGTTATCGTGCCCTACTAGCAGCCCTACTGTTAAGTCTTTTCCTACCTTGTCTAAGTAGTTTTTCCTTCTTTATTTTGAAAGGGCCTTTTATGAAGCCCTCTGCTTCTTCCTCAATTTCTGCAATAGGCATATTATTACAGCTGTTCTCACAGTTGAGGCACATACTGGAACAGTAAAGGCCAGCTTTTCTACATTCACAGTTGGTCTGACAGGTCTTTATGCATTTGTAAGCTATTAGTTTTAATACTGCGTCTGGAACTGGCTGCTGTAATGTTGTTACTGGTTGCAGACCTTCTTTGGTTTTCTTCCAACCCCATTGTTCAGGAACTTTTTCATTTCCAAGCCATTGTTGTACTTGAAAGTAAACTCTCAAAGAATGTTGCTGTGCTGCAGCTTCGGTAGGAGGTAGCGACGCCAAATGTGCTGTTGTTTTGTATGCAGATCTAAGGTAGCATTTATACCTTAATTTGTTCAAGGACGCGTTTTCCTTGTCAGTTAATTTGGACAATGCAGTGAAAAAGGTAAGACCAGCATTAGTAACAGAGTCAGCATGTGCCGGAGGATCTTTAAAAATTTGAATGGTCTTGGTAAGGGCAGGGTTTTTCTTAAGGGTTTGAAGAAACTTTTTTTTCCGACTTTAAACGAGATTAAACTTGTATTACATTCCTCCATGGCATGCAAAAACAATATGTTGTCACTGATGGATTGGTCCGGATGGCAGTCAGTGGAAAAATGAGCTGTGAAACTGCCCCTTTAGCTGGCTTCAGAAAGTATATATTTGAATGTACACCCTGGCAACGACAAATCATGATTACCAGCAGATCTTTACCCACAATAACTACACAGTTATGTTGCTGGGCGAGATCCATTGATGTGGTGACAATAAGAGTATCCGCATCCTCTTGTGCCTGTTTTGTGTGAATGACAGCTGCAGCAAAGTTATCTTTTAACATTGAGATAAGACAGATTTTGTTTTTCATCTTGACTGAAAATAACTGGACTTCGCGCCGTTGTAAGAGAGACAAATGACACGACCACGGCAGTAGCAGTGAACGAACTGAGTAACTAAAGGCATGAGGTAGTGACCTTAACGCATACCCCCTCCAGTCAGCCTAGTCGAACCGAACGGTCTTTGCCTTACGTCGAAATAGGCGAGGCGCAGATGAACTCTTTTACTAAAAGGGAAAATTGTATTGATTCATTCATTTTTTGCTTTTTTCCAAAAATTACTGATTTCTCCCATATTTCAGCACTCTTTCGCCTAAAAACAATACGACTAACGAAAATGTGTTAAAAAACATAAATTATAGAAAATTTTCTCCTCTTTATTTTACTAAATAACCATTTTTTGCGTAAATAGCTTGCTTTGCTAGTTATAAGCTGAAAACCACTAAAAAACATGATTTTTAGTGGTTTTTTGGTAATGTCTCATATTTGCCGAGCAAATTTTTGTTGGACAACTTCAGATTCGTGTTCAGCACCTCCAAAAACACACAATAAACCAATAAAAACCATTACACCAAAACTTTCCACTTCGACCCCTTTTTGTGCACCGTTTTACTAGCCTAGTTAGTAAATTTACTACTTGCATAAGCAGTAATCAAAGATGGATGTACACGTAACTAAGTTATAAAGAAAAAATACAAATAATACATAGTATAAACACAAATACAAATATATAAGTATCAAAAAATTGATTATGAGTGTACGCTTTTGGTGCACTCATACACGGGTAAAATTTTCTTTGGCCTAAATATTAGGTAAGGAACAAGATATCGAGATACGGTTTTTGCGAGCTTGTTTAGGCATTATTTAGCCACCTTTTCATGAATAAAAAATTACACCAATGCATTTAATTTTTTTGAGAAAATTAACCATTTCTGTCAGAATTTTGAAAAAAGCCCTCTAGCGGCGACATTTGAAACCAACAAAACTTCAAATAATATAAAATTTATAGCCCAAGAATAGCTTTTTTCAACTATCACAAGCTTGTTAAAATCGGCTTAGCCGTTTTGAAGATACAGAGTGTTTTTTACAAAAATCTTTAAATACCCCCCACCACCTTATTTTTAGAGATACAGCAAAAATTGTCAAACAAAAAAGGTTCAAATTATCCTTGACTTTAAAAATCAGGTATTTTTTGGTAGGTTAATATAGCAAAATTCACAGAAATATAACTCTTTTAGATTCATGATTGCAGTTACGCCCCTTAGCGGCCATTTCAGAAACTTCAAAATAATTTCCAACTATTTCTCTTGACCACTTTTACCAAAAATATTTATTCCCCAACGCTGTGCGATAAACATTTTCTTAGATACAGGCGGCATCCTTACTTATTTGGACACCCGGTACAATTACATTTTTAAAATTTTGGCATTTTGGTTTAAATATATCATTTTAGCACAATTATCAAATTATTTTTTATATAGTCACAATACTTTACGTTAATTATCTACACTAATTAACCAAAAAATATTCTTATTTTGTTATACTCATACTTAGTTTTTTTTATAAACATCTTTAGGTATGAACCTGTTTAATTTTTTTAATTGGGAAACCGCGCTTTAAATTAAAATTACAAAAAATTTCACATGATTTAGCAATATATCAAATTCTGGATACACTGGTGACGCTGGCTCCAATAATTATCAATTCATTTTCCCTTTCATAATACAAAACCAGGTCTTCAAACCTAATTGTATTTTGTGACTAAATTAAAAGAGGTTCAACTAAGATAAATTTCCTCATAAAAGCCCAATGTCCCATTCTTGTGCTAAACGGAACGATTTACCAAAAAGCGGATTACAAAACTATCCAGCCACGGCGTACTTAAAAGATCAGATAAATAAAACTCATCAAAAAGATTCAAATCAACATTAAAACTGGTCGCTTTTCTCTCAAAAACATGCGCGAAATCTAAAATGGAGATCTCTCCCGGTCCGATATTAGATGGGCCAACATCCAAACAATATGTTGGCTTATCGTTCTCTGTTAACAAGTTTTCTGGCTCTGTAATCGTTAAACTTTTTATCGCGATGCCGTGCTGCACTTGTCATGCCTTTTGTTTTATCTTAAAATGGCCGCGAATATTGCCCAGAGTCGCCAGACTGACCCCTTTTATCTCCTGTTTATTCTTTTAGAAGTTCGCTCTATTAGGAAGATTTAGTTTTATTTCCTCGATGTTGAAGACAAAACAACTCTTTACTTGTTAGAAGTTCGTTTTAAGGCAAGATATAGAATTTGAGTTTTGCGGTGTTAATCTGGTGCTGTAGAAATAAAGAACGATTTAATAAAAAAGTTTACATTTATAGTAATTACAATGATCTGTGCGTGAATAGTGTTTTTACGATTTTTTTGTAAGTTTAAAGTCAGTTTTAAAAAGAAACATCTTCTTTTAGTTAGTTCTAGTTAAGTTCAGGATTATACTTTTTTTATAGACATCAATTACATATTGGATTTACTTTAAAATGTTGCAATAGTTAGATGTCTTAAAAATGTTAGTTTAAGGCAATTGTGCCTTAAAGAACATAAAGCACTAGTGTTAGTGAAGAGTCAAATTTAAAAAGGTTACGTCAACGATTATTTATTTACTAACTTTTATTTTAATTGTACAATTCAAACAACTTAAAAACAAATTTTTCCACAGTTCTGCATTTAGTTGAGATATTTGATTTAACAGAAAAACCGCATTCCCAGTCGATGTCGATAGATATTGATTTCCTGTTTTATTTTCACTGTAAATAAAATTAAAACGAGCTTAAACTGACACGATAACAATTTATAAAGGTTAACCAACCAGCATCAACAACGGCTGTTGAGTTCTATTAATAAATGCAAATTTTAATTATTTTTATATACTAAATACTATAAAACTATATCTTTCGATTTTTGAGATAATTTAATTTAACTGTATTGCGTTTGTAGAAAAAATATTGTATGATATTTTTAGGAAAATTAGTTACAACAAACATATCATTTTTCTAATACTAAACACATAGCAATCGGCTTGTGACACAATTAGCCGCGTCAGATCAGAAAAATTCCAATTTTACTTTATAATTTTCAAAGTCAGCAGATGAGAGACCTAGTTTTTTCAACCTATAGTTAAATAAATGTGTATCTTTTTGACAATTATAGCCTAAACAGGGGTTACTGTTAATCAATAAAATCGTGTAGAAGAATTCTAAGGTGGACCATCCATGTTTTAATATGCTTTAAATAATATATACCAGTATAGTTCGTGGATGCAGCGGTATCAAACTAAGTTAAGTTAGAGATTTGATGAATAATTGTTAAAACTGTAAGAAATAAAGTTGTAGTTTGGTGAACACTACATGTTTTACATTAAATTTACTCGCCGGTTATTTTACCGAGGTAAGTAATTCTCATTCTTTATGGTTATATAAATTAGTGCTAAAAACACGATAGTTTCTCATACATTTTTCAACCTGCTTTTTTGCTCATTCTGCAAACTTTCACATCCGTGCCTCTAAATTATCCTTAACACTTCATTATAAATAAGTATTAAATGTTGATCTGATGGTTTCATATTATCGAATATTGTTAGTAAAAATAGTGACACTTCTATAATTAAGGACAAATATTTACTACATTTTTTAAATCAAAAAACATTTTTATTTTGTTTTAAAAAACCTGAACAGTTTTTAAAAAAAGTAAATAATTAATATATAGTAATTATAATAAGCTTGGCATAATGCGCTTTCAATTCAAAACTAAATTCCTGTATATTTTCTAAAAAAAAGATAAAAAATAAAACTTCTTGTTTATATATATATACATATATATATATATATATATATATATATATATATATATATATATATATATATATATATATATTATATGTTATATATATATATATATATATATATATATATATATTATATATATATATATATATATATATATATATATATATATATATATAATAGTAGAGCGCACTTACCAGTAAACATAGGAGGTTCGGACAATTTTTGATGTACCTTAATTCTAAAATAACTAATTAATAATTTTCAGTAGTTTGCACCAACTTCCGTCTCGTTTTCTCAATGTGGTGCATTTTTGGTTAGGACTGGTGGGAGTGCGGTGGATAAATTCTACGGAATTTATCTGCCCAGTTATTGTGTACTACGTTTTTATTTTCAGTAGTGGATGCAGTGTTTATAGGCAAGTAGTAGGAGCTAGCTAGCGTCAACCGACTTCGATCTGATTTCTTATCAGTCATAAATTTAAAATTAGGTTGCTTACGAGACCGTAGACATTGTTATAGTATGTTTAAAAAAAACAAACGGTTTTTTCTAATAAAATAAAATAATTTGCTCAAGTAAATAATGAATGTAGAAGATATTTTTAAGAAAATAATTTAATGTGCATTCAGAATAAAAAAAAGAAAACCCTTAAAGTTATCAAAGATGATCAAATAAACCAATCTTCTTGAGCCAAACATTGTAATCAAGATTGTCATAAAAACGCCTTTGACATTTGTTGTAGTTAAGGGTACACCTACCAATTCCGAATTTGTAATTGCAATTTTGTAGATTATTAGCCCTGTATTCTCCTGGTAAAACCATAAATTTATGATTTTACGTGACCTCAGAGAAAAATCGCTAAGTGAGAATTCATGAAGACAATTGTCAGAATCATCAGTAAAAACAATGTTTTGAAAACTTTATTGTTATTTTTCATTTCCATTTAGTTTTAAAATTGTTCTCTGTCTTAAAATTATGAACCCTTTGTGGAAAATGATGGGTTTCTTTGTTTTAGACTATATCAATTTTTCAGTGACTTTTCCACTGATCTTCTGCTCAATCAACCTTTTTCTGCAATTGTATTAATGAATACTGTAGGATTTTTAATAACACTTGCCACTACCATAATTTCTTTCATTTTGCTTTTGTTGTTTTTTTCGAGGCACTTATCATGTTGTTTTCTGATAAACAAACTGTAATATTGAAAGTAATGAGTCGGTAAATAATGGAAATCCTGGGATTGCCTTGCGTTAGAAATAAATTATTAAATAATTCCTCACTCTAACAGGGATTTCTACGGTGCCATTCAATATTGTTTAATTTTGTCTTCCAGTTCGTAAACATCCATTATTAATAACTATTATTAAAAAAAAACTTTTAGTCAAAGCACGACAACAGTACAACTATTGCTGTCGAGTGCCTTTGATGCTTTGAAGAACTATTTTCAGAAATAAACGGCTGAATTGCTGGAAAATTATTGATCGATAAGCAATGCGTGCGGCGTTTTTAGGTACATCCAAAATCGTTGATCGTCCTATGTTCGCAGTGCTCGCGCTTTTTCAATATATATATATATATATATATATATATATATATATATATATATATATATATATATATATATATATATATATATATATATATATATATATGTAGTTTAATTTCATATTTAAGAAGTGATTTAAAAAATACGGTTATTAATTTTAAATAATCTATTATGTCAGATGCTTAAAACGTGCGCCATTATTGGCGAGGCAATAGTAGCTCGTTTTGAATTTTTTTTGCAAATATTTAAAAATTTTTCTGTTTATACTTCCCCATTCCCGAAAAATTTTGTCTTAAAGTTCTTAAATATTTGCCGGTGTAGTTCTATACATTTTAGTTTTTATACAACTCTAGAGGACAAAAATATCTGTTTATTAGGTAACTACAAACAAAAATACTATTTATTTTCAAAAACATATTTTTCATGTTTTAGTGGCAATCGCCATAAAACTGACATATAACATTTATTTTTTTATTTTTTTGCAGTAATCATAAAACATTAAATATTAATTGTAATTGCCAAATGTTAAAGTTAAGTATTAATATTTGTTATTGATGTTCTTGTTTGCTATATACGTACAGATAACATAATATATGAATTTATTTAAAATCTGCAATAAAACTTAGAAATAGCAAACACTTAGATAACACTTAATACTTATATATCTCCATGCACAAACTTGCTGAATATTATATGTAGTATAATTGTAGGTAACAACAGGTAGTAACATCTTGATAAAGATGATAAAACAGTAGGTAACATCTTGATAAATAAAAAATAAATGTTAAGAAAATGCCTTAAATGTTAAAAAGATATGATTTATAATAACGTTTTTATTGTAAATATATCATCCGACAAATCAAACAAGACAAATTTAATTTAGGGCCTTAAACAACCAAGAATAGGTTGAAAAAATATTATAAATCATTAAAATAAAATAAAGATTGTACAAGAAAAACTTTAATAACTTAAATCACGAATCTTATAATTTTTAACAGTGTAAAGTACGATTTATTCTCGATAAAATCTAAACTATGCAAGCCGAATTTTGAAATACTTATTATTAGGCCTTTAATACTATAAACAATTTAATACACCAAAAATTTCCCGTGATTTCGTTAAATAGATAATTCTTTTATCAACAATTTACTTATTAACTTTTTTGTTACGGACATGAGGGCCTCAATTTGATAGTTGCCACCTTTTTATGATACTAAGAACACAGAATTTTTTTCTTTTTTATTTCTTTTTTAAGATATTGGGTAAAAGTTTTTGATAGTTTTCCTTTGTGAAAGATATTTATAAATATTTTTGGTTCTATTTTTATGTATACTTAATAGTTTATAAGAAAACGTCTAAAAATATTTTATAATGATTTCGGGGTACTTTGAATAACATGCGTATTGTAAAATATTGGACAAATAAACATTTATCATATTTAAATCTATTTTTGGGGCAAAATTTAGAGGCTGTGGGTATAAAAATTTAAATCGTTATACCTCTAATTAAGCAATATTTTAAAATAGTATGAAAAAATTAAACATACCATTAAACCTACAAAAAAGCATACATAATGCAAGCTAGTAATTTTAGCTTTAAAGATCCTAGTAATGTTGATGCATTTGACACTCCAGAAAATTTTCTTTTCTACTCTAAATCTAAATCATTTGAAGAAAATAGCACAGCTCGAGGAGAGGACGCTATGGTCTCGGTAGCCGGCCATTGCACTTATTATACACCATTGAGTTTTTATGTGCTTTTCCAACAAATTACGACGACGGTTTTTCAAATGCTAATAGAAAGGCCTTATTTTGTCACAAAATACGTACCAGAATAATACAAAAGAACAAAAGAAGAAAATATTTTATAAAACTGTCCTAAAAAGTAAAAAGTTTAATGTACTACCAAAGATGGAGAACAAAATATTTATTTGCTATTATTGCGCATTCCTTTACAAGAATTGAATTTTGAAAAAGTCTTTTAAGATCGAGGAGGCCACTTTGAAAAACCTTAACCAGAAGCTTGCGAATATTAAGTAAAAAGTCGTGCACTGTCCTGTCAAAGAACTAAAATTGCAATTATTGCCAAAAAGGGTTGCAGATGTGCTTGTTAATTTCATGGATACAGTACTGGGCATACTCGCCTTATTACTTTTTGGAAAATGGGACCCCTTCGGTGCGGGTCCCGGGGTATACAAGCTGACCCTGTCCAGCCCTATTGACCCCTATGAACTTGCAGATTGCCTGCAACTAAACAGAAGAAAACCCCCCAAAAAACCCAAAAAGTCACAAATACTAATCTACGTTTCGGTGGCAAGTCGGCCATTGATGTCAAGACAGAAACTAAAACAAAAAATTAAATTTATTTTATTAAATAAAGACAGATGTGTAGCTTCAATATCTATTAATTTAAATAATACATGGTTACCTATGCCTGATGCTGAAGTAAATTCAGGTAAACTTAAATTCAATTAACACACCATAGCACCCACTTTTCTGGTCTTTTTAGATACTATACATACACCAGTCAAATAACCTAATGTCATTTACCACAAAACGTCATTAAAAAGTAAAAAAGCTATCAGAATTTTTTAAGTTTTTGGTTCAAATATTTCTTAAAATTTAGTTTAATTTTTTGTTTTAATTTCTGTCCTGACAACGGTGGCCGACTTGCCACCGAAACGTAGATTCGTATTTGTGATTTTTTTGAATTTTTTGGGGGGTTTTCTTCTTTTTTGTTGCAGGCGATCTGCAAGTTCAGGGGGGTCAATAGGGCTGGACAGGATCGGCTCGTATACCCCGGGACCCGGACCGAAGGGATCCCATTTTCCATCCCAAATAAAACTAAAACATGAATCCTCCACAAAACTAGAGAACATATTTAGTACTGGGCAGTTACGCTACCTCGAATAAACAGTATTTTGATGATAAAGTAGATCTTTTCTTTAACCCCGTCTCATCCGGCAAAATACCATTCCCAGAAATTAATTTATTTAAGTTCTTTTTTACTTTACACTTATCGTGACGGACGATGCTTATGAGTGAAAAGTAGCTTCGAACGAAAATGGTATAAAAATATTTCCGAAGACTTTATTTGGCGTTAAATTATCCTTATGCTCATTGTTTTTCCAATGGCATTAAATCACTAGTTCGCAACTGCTTTGGATATGACAAGAAGTCCTAACGAATAATCTTGCTGCTCTGTGGTCTGTCTTTAAGACCTACTACCTTAAACACGTCGATTTTGGCCGTTTAGAAACCACGCTTGACAAGATCTCTTGACAGTAGCTTCCTTTAGAAATACCGATTGTTTTTTACAATTTTGGTATCCGACTCCTCTTAAACTTAGAAAATTGCACTAGATTAAGCCTCCTGCAAAATCTAGGTATGACAAAGAAATAAATTTCTTCTTAAATCCACTTTAAAATAAGATTTTAATCGCTAAATAGATTAAGAAGCAAACCAAGTAAATTTAAAAACTTCGTAAATAATAGAAATTACTGAGCACTTTAAACAACAAAAATAGGTAAACTTGTTAATAATTTGAAAATCAAGGTAAAAAAAAATAGATACATAAGAATGCTCTTAAAATTGTATCAGTGCATATATGGTAGTTTATTTGTTAACAGAATTTTACTAAAGTAACGTAAATAATCCTGTGAATTTTTCTAGCATATTTATTTTTATTTTTGTTCTTTAACTTGCAGCAAGTTATTTTCAAAAGCCAACGAGATAATCTCTCTTTTTTAAAGTTTTAACCACTAAGGTTCTAATAAGGCACTAATTAAGTTGTTACTATTTACATTTATCGCAAATACAAAGGGTGGTAAAATTGCTAATACTTACTGTGACTAACATGAGGGTTGTTGTTGTAAGCAACAGTATTTTTATTCTACAAGATTAAATTTGTTGTTTCGTTATTTAGGTTTTGCATAAAAGTAACAGAGCTACGTTAAACTTGAGCACTTACTATTTTTTATATTGTGTTTTTAAAATCTCCTTCTATACAGGGTGTCTCAGAATATGTGGGCAATATCTCGGAATCTAATAGAAAACCTAAAAATATTATGACAAACTTTTTTTCCTATGACCCACCCCTACGGAGATACAGGTGCAAAACGGATGCCCCTGGAAATCGTTTTTGTTTAAATTACTTTTAAAATGCTAGGCGTAATTTAATATTTTTTAATATGATGGTTACTAGATAAGTCTTCTTAAAATAAACCCAATAAATCATATTTGGCTTATTTAGTTTGAACGGACTAGCTCTTACACAATAATAGCAATTTTTTTAATACCCTGTATGATAAGGCTCGACAATATTATTTTTGGATAGCTTTTTACCTAAACTAAAAAAGGTATTCTTGATTGACATCGATAAAATCAACTGTTTACGAGAAATAAAATATCATAGTTGGTAATTTTTGTTACATTATACAGGGTGTTTTCTAATTGTACGTCAATATTTAAGGAAACAATTCTTGGGTCCATTTTGAGAAGAAAACTTCATGTGAACGTATGTACTAAACGTCTCAATTTTTGAGATACAGGGTGGTAAAATTTTCTAAAATAAATCATTTATTATTAATATCTGTAATACCACTTTAGATATTTTAATGAAATTTGGCATACATGTACTATGTATCAAGAAGCAGTTTTTAGTGTACCACATTTTTTTTTATTTCCACCAGTGGCGTTCGTACAGAATTTGACCTGCCTATTTTTGCAAATAAAAAAAATGTGGTACACTAAAAAATGCTTCTTGATACATCGTACATATATGCCAAATTTCATTAAAATATCTAAAGTGGTATAACAGATATTAATAATAAATAATTTATTTTTGAAAATTTTACCACCCTGTATCTCGAAAGTTAAGAGGTTTAGGACATACGTTCACATGAAGTTTTTTTCTTAAAACGGATCCAAGAATTGTTTCCCTAAATATTAACGTACAATTAGAAACCACCCTGAATAATGTAAAAAAAATTACCAGCTATGATATTTTATTTCTCTTAAACAGTTGATTTTATCGATGTTAATCAAAAATACCTTTTTTTTAGTTTAAGGTTAAAGCTATTCAAAAATAATATTGTCGAGCCTTTATCATACAGGGTATTAAAAAAATTGCTATTATTGTGTCAGAGCTAGTCCTTCCCTGGCAAATTAAATAAGCCAAAGATGTATTTTTGTCTTCATTTTAAGAATACTTATCTAGTAATCATCACATTAAAAAAACATTAAATTACGCCTAGTATCTTAAAAGTTATTTAAATAAAAACGATTTCCAGGGGCATCCGTTATGCACCTGTATCTTCGTAGGGGAGGGTCAGAGGAAAAAAGTTTAGCGGAACTTGGCATAATATTTTTAGGTTTTCTATTAGATTCCGAGAGATTGCCCACATATTCTGGGACACCCTGTATATGTTTTGTTTTATTTAAAACTGTCTGATATCCTTTTTGTTTATTAATAATTTTTTCTAATATACCAGTTTTTTCTTATGCTCAAATAATTTTCCGTTGGTCATCAAAAATGTCTTCTACATAATTGGTTTCATTATATTTATAATCTTGCCGACCATGGTATTCTGGTCGTAAATGTGTTTAATACTAATGTTTATTGCACTATGCATTAAATGTATTGTATTTTATTTTTAAATGTATAGTGCTCACCAGAGAGAAATTTTATTTATTTTTTTTTTATTTTTTTATGTAGTTTATGTTTTTATAAGTATGTTTTATATCTTATTGATTAAAACATTTTTTTTTAATTTCCCAATTTTTCCTTTTTAGCCACTCTGACACAACTATCTAGAATATCATTCTTGTTTGTTTATTGTTTATCACAATTTCTTTTGTATGATTTGTTTCTAACCAAACAAAACATATTTAAAAAGTTATTAATGTAACAAAGGAAAAGCTTTACATTAGGAAAGTAATATTAGAATTGTTTGCATTTTTTTTTTTAATTTTGGGCCAAAACCAAAAAACATTTATTTTAGTTATATGGGGTAAATCAAAATTAAAATGCTTATTACTAAAGAAAAAATACAGTCTGCAATAAAAAACAGTAAGTTTAGTGCACCAAAGTTGTATATATCGACCATTAATTTATATAAAACCCGAAAAAGATTTTTCGTATTTGTTCAAATTGCTAAATATTCGTGGGTGCTTTATTTTTGCAAATATAAAAAATCGTATATATTTTAATTTTTGTAATAAAAATAAATTGTTTTGTTGGTGTTCGGATACACTAAACACATTTTTTGCAATTTTTTAATTTTGAGACTTATCATAAAGGCCTAAAAAGACTCAAAGCCCAAGTACTAACGTATCATATGTGTCCTAGTAAAATAAGATTGACACTAGACTTAAAGATTAGGAGATTTTGAAGGAGGGAAAAGTTCTACACTTAAATAAAGGTTTCACAGCCTAGTGACTTAAAGGATAAAGAAAAAAAAACAAAGTGGGAAGTGTAGGACTTCTTCAGTTAAACTGTAAAGAGAAGCATGAAAGTGGCAATTCATGATACTCTTATTGAAAGCCACCAGAAGAGAAATTACATTGGCTAATTCCTCAGAACAGAAGTTATAAAAATACCTATAAAAAGCGACAGGTCTCCACAATTTGTCGGTGGCCAGAAGAAGAAAGTTTTCTTGTAATAGTGGGGCTGATATTAAGCCACAATAATATATGTCAATTTACAGTTGCCTAGAATAAATTTACCACGATTTTTTACATATGAATAAAATAATAGCAGCTAGGAAACTTATCGTCCATATTTGCAGCTTAGTTTAATTTTTTATAGGTTTAATTATGCCTCTGGTAGCTTATAAATGTTTTTTTTTTATTTTTAGGAGCCGATTTTAATTACCTTTTATAAGGTGTCTTATTCAAAAATTTATTACATTGAAATAGTTACATTTATATTTGGGGTACATGTATGAGTATGTGCCAAATTTGGATTTTCTGTTTTTAAAATTAAAAAAGGGCTTATTTTCTAAGAAATAAATATTATTAACCCGGTAAGTTTTTTTACTACCTACTTGAAATTGGTAAATATTTAAATATTTTGTATAAGCTTGTTTACTAATTCTGTATATCCAAAGCAAAAGCGCAATACCTTATTAAAAATACATTATACATGCAACTTTCAAGAAATACGGGAAGTAGTGAAGTTTCACTTGAGGCGACTATACTTACATTAAAGTTGGAGTTGGTGGATTTATATTAAAGTTAAAATTACTTCCTTTAAGAACTTGTCATATGCAGCCGATATGCGTTGTAAAGTAATTTATTAAAATAGATTTAAATTACTATATGGGACAAAAAATTTATTATAAAGAAGCTTATAAACATATTAATGGTTTATTATATGAAAAAAAGATGTGTTGCTAATTTTTAAAGTGTATAATAATAACAGAAAAACAAATTCAAGTGTTGTAAAAATATATTATAGAGTGCATATTACAGGCGATTTTTGCATTATTTCTCTTTTGCATTTAATGTGGCCACTATAACTTTATTTTTTAGGTTGCCTAATGCTTATACTTAATGGGCGTCTTTAACCTTCAAAACATATCCTAAGTTTTAGGTTTTTTTTATATATATATATATATATATATATATATATATATATATATATATATATATATATATATATATATATATATATATATATATATATATATATATGTATTTTTATATTATGATACTTTTAAAATGAGTTATTTTACCTTTTGCAGGATCACTATTCTGATGGCATCATTTTTCAAAAAATATTTATTAGGTTAGATTTTCTTACCTCCGACTCATCACAGCACTGAAGTGGGTTTCGAAGCTTTTCCAAACTGGAAATACAGCAATCATTGTGATTTATACACTAACAAGTGGTTTTTTTCTTAAAACCAATAAAAATAAAAACTTAGTCCAAAATAAAATAAATTATGAAATATAAAAAATGTCAAATAGTACACACAAAAAAAATAAAAACACTGCAGAGTAATCTCTAATCTCACTAATTACTTTAAAACACGAAATAACACACCCAAACACAAAAAATTAATACAAAAAATTTAAACGCCTTTAATCCATTACTGGGGATTTACGCAATCAGCTGATTTTGACGTTGAGTCTAGTAATTTTTGTTTTTGAACATGTAAGCCAACACAAAAATGTTAGCTTGGACAAACTATAACACAATCCAACGTGGCGGTTCCAATCCGGCGGTCAAAATTTTTTCATGGTGTACTTAAAAAAAAAACAACAAATATGTATACATCGGCTGAACACTGGTTCATACAATATTAAAACGATAGAGCGGACGGATAACAGGGTGCCATTGGGCTGCATGGGGTTTCCCAAAAAAAGGGAATATCAAAGTTCGCATTTAGGTGCTAAACATGCCGATTTGAAAGTTAAAATTCCGAGTACCCTTCCTAAAAACCGAAATTTGTGATTTCGTTTTTAATTTTTTTCTGACGTTATTTAAAAGATATGGAAAACAAAAGACATTTTGGCCATTAAAAAAAAGGGGGT
>JAHBCN010006478.1:0-48651 GCA_019359885.1 Listronotus oregonensis
AATGTTATCCCCAATCTATTTATTGATAAAATTGTTTATAATTATAGTATGGACTTCCAGGCTATGAGGGTCAGATAACATGCCGTATAAAAAGTAATCAGATTTTTGTTGTTTTGTTAAATTTTTGGAAAAAAACTTAAATAAGATTTTAACGTTTCGTCTTCAAGGTCCTATCATCAAATGTTTTTATAAAAAAATAATTTTTTATTACACATTTTAAAACATTATGCCCTAAATTAAAACTAATAAAAAATGTATTTGGTTAATTATAAATAGAATAAATTTAATTGATTATTTTTAAAAACTACAGGGATGTAATAATTTTCTCAACGGCATTTTATCAAGCTTTTAATAACCTGAAACTTTGCTCATTTTATTCTTTTTGTTATTTTATATACACTGTATAATTTATAATAAATACTGTTAAATAAATTAATAAAACATTAGAATGTCTTTTATTTGGTTAAATTATTATCTAATAAAAACATCTCTTGTATTTGTTTTACTTTTATACCTATTAAGGATAATAAAAAAACTTTATAATTTTTTTAAGCACGGAAGACACAATGACTTTTTTAAGAGAAAATTTGTAGAATTTCTTAAAATATTTTTTTTTTATAACATTATTGAATTGTCTGTGTAGAAATAACAAACTGCATACAATTTTAACAGGAATTTTTGAAGGCAAAATTTGTATGCTGTTTGTACAAGTCATGTTGCATTTATTTAATTAAAAAAAAAATAATTCGCAAAAATTTTCTATGAAAAATGGCACTGTTTCTTTCAAGCTTCATTTTTTCTAACTTGACTTTTTTTTCTTTAACTTTTTCAAAGACCAGTTAAGGACTTCTTTTCATTAAATTAGTTAAAATACATCAAGCCTTCTTCCTTCTATGGATGAATTCGGTTCGCATATGATTGACTACGAAACAAAAAAAGATTTTTTGAAAATGCCTTAATTTTTTTAATAATATGCCGACGCGCTCCTTGGATGGTATCTTATCTTGCACAAAGATTTTATTTGGCTATATTTCAATTCTTTCTTGCTTATTTTCAGTGATATGGGGGATACCCTTGTGGATACTCTGATGATATGTTTACTAATTTATAAAATTTTAATAATATTTTTTTACCAAAATAACAAACTGTTTAACTTATTTTATAAAATAGGTAGTTTCTTTAGTTTTTCATTTTATATCATAACCTAACGATCAGTTAGGTATTTATATACATATTTGCAAAATGTATACCATTTTTTACAATATATAAATATATATTTATCCCAAACACTTCTAATTTATTTTTGTAATCGTTTATAGTACACCTATAAAGGATTGCAAAAATAACACAAAAGTGCTGAATACGCCTCTGTCGAGTCAGCCATATTGGAGTCTCTTTGTTTACTCCAAAGTTTTAACGTGTGTAACATTGGTTGCGTTCTCTCTAGTTCCTTTTCTAACCTCGTTGACCGCTAACTCCATAAACAACTAAAAGTTAAAATCATAGGATTATGTTCTGTGCTTTTGTGTATTTTAAGGCTGCTAATTTGGTTAGAATTAAAAATAAGATGTCAGTTAAAGTGGCAAAGTGGTATGTGTTTTACTAAATATTGTAGGAAAAATAGGAAAACCACTCAGGATCATTTAACAAGTGCTGAAAAGAGCTATAGTTGTGGCTTTCCTCATTTAGGAAAAGGATCCCATTAAAAAAATATTTTTTGACGTATTTTTTTTTTAATTTAATCCATTTTCTTTAGTATTCTTTCAAATTTTATGGGCAAAATACACAAGATGGCTATTTCACATTTTTTTTATATAAGAAGAATGCCATCAATATGGCCCTATTTAGTCCTCATTGGATGGTTCTGTAAATTGATCGTCATGTATTTACATGAGGAACATCTTTTAAAAATTTTTATTCATTTATGTTTATGTTGATACATAAAGTAAAAAACAGATTTCAATGTTAAACTTCTTATAGATGTATGTAATTTCAAAGTTTTTAGGCTCAAGTATTTTACATTTTAGCTTTTTTCTTGTAAATAGGTTTAGTTTTACCGCGAATGGGATGAGTTATTTATTTTTATAATGGTTTTTATTATTCTCTTATGATATAAAAAAGTGGAGGAAGCACAATAAGTATTTTGTCAGATTTTATACACAGAATTTTGATTAAAAGTGTATTTTATAATAGCATGAGATGTTGAAGATTTTTTTCTATTTATGTTTGATTTTATGCTAGTCACTAATTATTATTATATATAGCCTTTGCCAATTTTAAATTTTGGGGGAAATTTAAGATAATAAGGAAGGAATCAAGTTAATTAATTATTATTTTTTTGAATAAAGTAGGGAAACTGAAAAAAATAGTATTAGTATTAAGTATGTGTAATTTTTAAATATAATGACAGTGTAATTCTACGATAAGAGCATACAACATATGTCAGTGTGTCTCACCATATAGAAATATCAATTTATATTTTTCTTATTTATTTTTTCATATTGTTTACTTTTTCATGTCACTTTCTCTACGTACTTACCTACTTTTTTTCGGACAGCATTATACCTAACAAAATTAAATAGGTTTAAAAGACGCGAAGAAAAGTAACTAATATCTTGGTTGAGAATAAGGTACTCCTTTTTTTTCCAGATGTGTTGCTGCGTACTTCTACCCATATGAAAAAATGGTGGACCATTTATTTATTCTTGCTGTAGTTAAAATTAATATTGTATATAGATAATTAAAATAAATATATTAATTTGCGGTTTTGTGTTTTAATTGAATAATGCCCTTTTACATGCAAAAATTTAAAAAACTTGTGTTTGTTTATTTGAAAAACGGAACTATTAACAATAAGCAACAAAATAATTAATTAATAATTAAATAAATAAAAAAATATTTAAAACGCATTTTAAGGTTTTTTAAAACAAGGCAATTTTGGCTTATTTTGGTATCTATTTTAGTTGAAGGGTAAATAATTGGTTAAACTTCACCAACAAATAATCAGTTGATGAAGTTTAACTTATTTTTTTCCAATCAACTAAAAAAGATACCAAAATAAATCGAAATTGCTTTGGCAAAAATTTTAAATGCCCGCCATAAATATAAATCATCTCAATCGGTAAAGTAGGACAAATATAATTTGATCAAGCGACAGGCCCATCTATAAATAAAATTATAAAATAATAACGTAGAGCCATCTCTAGGGGAAGTGGGCGTTCTTGCCATTCAAGGTTATCTTCTGTTGCGAAAGAAATACATTGTTGCAACACTTCTCTAACCCTTTTTTATTCTGTGCGCCCGCCGCGCCGGCAAGTCCGGTATCAGCTGTGCGCGACTCCGCGCTCTGTATTTACGGTTGCCTATGTTATAAGAACTTCTTATGGATATTCGCATATTGAATCCGAATCTCACTTGATTACGAATACGTACAATCCGAATATCAAAAGGATACGAAAATTTACATCATTAATTAGTATGTTTTTATTTTATAATCAACATAAAACCAATTGCACATAAACATTGCAGTATTTTATAATTGTTGGGTAGCTAACAGGTCATTTTGACATTTTTTTTTTGTAAATTACACATATTTAAATAAGAATTGTAGAAAATCAAGGACATACAAAAGTTTTAGTTTTAACATGTAATTAGCTGAGTTATAGTCCCTATTATTATGTGTATTAAAACTAAGTCTTTTGCAGTTTCTTTATGAACTTTTTATATTATCTATTATAAAATTAAAAGTTAACTTGTATTAGTTTTTGAGTTTAAGTTAGAATACTTGCAGCAATTGCGAATATAGTAAGTGTCAATTGTGTACTTGAGATATGCCTTTTGCACATTTTATAAGACTTTACGCTTTTCATGGTAAGAAGAAAAATTAAATAAAAACTTTACTGTAAGTCCTAAGTAACGTTTGATAGAAGGAGGTCAGCGAAACAAATTTATAAGATTTATTACAGTCATTGCATTTTTTGGCACTATATCCAAATTATAGGTTTGTTCCATATTGTTATGGGGTATTAAATTAGTAGAGTGTATTTTTTTAGTTATCCTCCAGACTTGCCAGAAGTTACCGCTTTGGTCTAGATTCCAGGTTACAGACTCGTGCACGCAAAAAAATTGTTTGGCACTTCCGAACTTGGCAAAAAAGTAAATTAACAAAAACTTTTAATGGTCAAAAAACCCACTTAAGTCAGTTATCGTCTTTAAGATTTAAAATAAAATTAAAAATAAATTATAAATTATAACATATTTAAAATTAAAATTATTTAAATTTTGTTGTAACGTTGTTTTTTGTCACAATAAATTATTTTGTTATTTATGTCGTTACTTTATAAATGAAAAGAAAAAATTTCAGAATTTCCAAAATCTTTTAAAGATTTTTTTTCTTGTGAGAATCCCCAAAGGCTTGAAGACTGACTTGCGGTAAGTGTCTCAAGTGTAAGAGCATTATTTACACGAAAATTGAAAAAAAATCTTTACTTGCAGAAGGTTTGACGGTCGAGACACTCTAGAGATAAAGGATGGGAAGTGGGAAGTTCAGAGTGTATCAGGATGGATTGTGTAAAATTTTAATAATTTTAATTTAACCATATTTCTAGATTTATTTTATATCTTAAACACCGTATCCAATTTGTGGTCAATAGGTTTTGGTATTTTTAAAATATTTTTTCGACTCAAAGCGTTTCTCTCTGGTAAGTCTGGCGAATACCCTAAATAATATTTTATAATATCTATATTACATAAAAGTTCATCACTTAAATTATATTTAAATAAGATTTCTTTCAGGTATCATGATCATCGTATGATTAACCACGACTCTGGGGTGAGAGTCACAGCGGATCGATCCACTAGTGTTTTACAAATTGATGACGTCGATCCAAGTTATAGTGGAAACTATACCTGCTACCCATCAAATGCGATTCCTGCGTATGTTAATGTACATGTTCTGAATGCCACAGAAGGTATGAAAATAATTAATTTATTTATTTTTTGTTTAATGAAAATAAATAAAACGTATTTTAGGGTAATTATTAACGTTTTTTTTTTTAATTAAAAAAAAATGTTATATTTATGATTTTATGTATCAAATAGTGAGAAAAAATCTTGAATCCCAGTTTGATAGGGTTATATAATTTTTAAATAAATAATTTTGATAACATACTACATTTACCAAATAAAATTAAATAAAGCAGAAAAAAAAATGAACAGGTTGCATCAAAAATATAGGAAAGGAAAAATGTATGTACAGGGTAATTCAAATTCGACCCTTATAAGATCTCGGAAACTATAGAAGATAGTAAGATGGTTAGATTAGGTAAAGTTGCATTCATGTAATTAATAATATAGTGCTAAGAAAGTTTTAAAATTTCGATTATTCGATATTGCCGAAGATATCTAAGAAAAACGGAAATTTTCAAAAATCGCTCTTTTTTTGTCCGGCTCCATTTTAAAACTAATTTTATAATAAATTATATATTTGCATCGTCACTTTTTCCGCGTTGTGGTTTTAGATTTAACATGCGATATTTTGTCGCTTGGCCACTATCATCAACTTTATTTTTTTTTATGAGCGCCATATTGGATTTTCACATAGGTTAATAATGCTTCATATTCAGATTTTAACAATGCATAACACGTTATACCTTAAAAGCTGGTAGTCTCATTTATTTTGAAAACATGCATATTTTATTAGTTTGCCGTAATTCCAGCGCCTTTTTTTTTTTTTTTCTTGTAAAAAGAAATGTAGGTACAGATTTTTAGTAGAAATGGGTTATTTTAATAACGGCAAGCGGAATATAATATTAAAGCTGTATTACAAATTTAATAGAAACAATACAGAAAAAAGTAATGTTGGATACATATTTATGATGATTATGGAAATATCTTTTTTTTTAATGTTTTAAATAATACATAAAAGATCTTTTATAGAAGCATATTTTTGCTTCTTATATACTCTTTTTCAAAATGCCTCACAAAATGCATTTAAAACCTATGCAAAAATCTGTGATTTTAATATTTATAGACTGCTCTAGTATTGTGCAGGGGCTCGTTCATGTTAAAACCAAATAATTCGCAAGGCCTAAATAATCGGGATATTCCTCAAATTTAATTTTCTCAAAAAGTAATATTTTTATGCTGTTATTGCCCCTTTAGATTGTTACGTTACAAAATTCAACGTAACAATATTATTTGAATATATGCATTATTTTATGTATAAATACCTTTGTATGTAAATACCTTAAAATAAGGGGAGCAGTTGTAGCCCATCATTTTGTTTTTCTTTTGCTTAAAACTGTCTGTTGTCTGGAGCGCAAGGGATAGTTTAAATTGTTTCCACTTTTGTTTACATTTTTGAAGGTTTTATTGATTTTATTTTCTCTCAGAGGTTAATGACCTGTTATTGATTGCCTTTTTGTTTACCTAGATTAACGTGAATTACTTTTTATTAAGCTAAATTTTTATGCTTTTGTTTATTATTTTTGGAGGTTAATGTTTTGACGTTTGAAATAGATCAGAAGTTAGCAACGAACAACTGTTTATTTTTGCCAGTCTATGGCAACGAACCAGCTAGTGGGTCGTGTGTGAGTTGGTAGAATTGTAGCAAGAAGGGTTTTGGTACTGCCAAGGTCGTCCTTGACAGAAAACGCTGTTGGTGAAAAATAAGTTTTGGGGAAGCTCTCTCTCCTGCTGACCACCAAAGAGACAGCCCACGTAAAGGCAATGTTCTAAAAGTTAATTTTCAACCCTTGTTTTGGGGATTGTTGAACAACTGCCTAAGTAAATTTCCCGTTTGTTTGTGCTAATTGTAGTACGTTGTTTCGGAGTGAAATGTCACGTTATCCGTAAATTTTTGGGAAATTTATGTCTTCTTAAAGAAGGATTATACCACGTGGAAAACCTGCATGGAACCCTTTTTCTTCGTTAATATCTTATAAGGGGCGATAGTGGCTCGTTAAGTTTGTGGAAAAAGGGTTCTTCTTCTTTCTTTTCGTCTGTTCTTTTCTTTCCTATCCTGGTTTTACCCCTTTGATTTCTTCGACTTGATTTTGTGTTCCGGCCAATGCAGCTTATGCCTAGTTCCAGTTCGAGTTAATGGATTTAATCCCATGCCTTATGTTGGAGATTCAAGTGACAAACCCAAGTTGCCGACATTAGTTGCTGATGACTGGCAGCTAGACTACCGTTTCTAAGACACAACCACTTGCTTCCATAATAACAGGAAAATCACAGCTAAGTCTTAAGTTTAAGAAAATTTTTGTAGATTAATGATGTTACATTGACTTAAGAGAATGTCATGTCGATAGTCTAGCCTTAGATTTGAACTGAAATTTTTATTGAAAACACCTGCTAATCATTTGAATAGCTTGATGTTACTTAATACCTTCTCTATCTGAGTTAACAGTCATTAACACATTATTTTCTCGGTACCTTCACTAAAATCTAAGACTGGAATTTGGACATAAGTATACACATGTACACTTTGAAGCTTTAAAGTTAAATTAAGGATATATAACATAGGGGTATGGATATTGTGGTGCGTATCCGCTTACTTATTTGTAGATACGGTGTTAGGAACATTCAGTGCTTATATATCGGTTTGGTAATACATATGCATTGGAGTATTCGTGGTAGGTCATAGTTTTAACACACTGATGATTAGCATGAGATTTATTACTAGTATTCTAGTAATAATCTTAGGAGACTTGATTTTTAACACGGGTGTACTATTGAACGGTTTGATAGGTAGACAGTTGGTACTTGTGAGTTGTAATCATATACACGAGTACGAGTGTTGTATATCAATCTGTGGTAGGAGGTATAAGAGTTATTGCTAATCATTTGGTAATAATCTTATACGGTTTAATTATGAATATTGAATTTGACCATTGAAGATTAATAAGATTTACTGACACTGTTTTTTTGTTTAACCCTTGACCGGATATATTTTTGTTTAAGCCTTAGTGCCATCAGATATTTTGCTGTAACGTCCATAACGTCATTCTGCTTCATTTTATTATTTTTTTAATTTGTAAGTGCCTATGAAAAAGTTTTAAATGCAACTTATGGCCTTACGTATAGGTGGGTAACATACTAGAAGGTTTTCTGTAAAAGTTGTAATCTTAAGGACTTTGTTATATATAGAGTTATATTGCTGACAATTTATTAATTGTCCAGCTTTTGGTTTAGTAACATTAAATTTGTATACAAGTCAAATTTAGTTTCACATTGTCATTTATTTTTCAATAATTTAAAATCTTATTAAATTTTGGTTTAAAAGGCGCATCCACCAATTTGGTAGGAATTTGTTACAATTATTTTATTATTTTTGTAATAAAGCATTAACTAGTATATTTATATTTTGACTTTTATTGACAATTCCCCCCTTCAAGAATGCACTCGTCTTTGTGTAGAGCCTCATGCGACTGTAAGTATCTATTGTAACCATATTCTTAGTCCAAGTTAAATTATTAATTATTTTATTTCTGAGCTAGCCGGAGCACTATTATTAGATTATTTTTGCCCAAGTGGGGCGTTCATTAGATAATTATTAAAATGTTTTGCCCGTAATAAATTGGTTATAAAATTTCCCGTATAAGTATATATATATATATATATATATATATATATATATATATATATATATATATATATATATATATATATATATATATATATATATATATATATATATATATATATATATATATATATATATATGTATTATATATATAATTCTAAATATATTTGCGCTATTTTGGTACAACTTTTGACAAATTTGTAGTATAATTTTTAGGTATATCTTTTTTCTCTTCATTAAAAAAACTAATTTCTATAGAAAACCTTTAACTTTCTGATGTCAATTTGTTTCTTACGCTATGCTCAAGCGGTAATAGATAAAAATTATGAATCTTTTATACAGGAAGCTTTTTTTCTATCCTTTTTATTTATCGTCGTTGTAACTGGTAGTATCGTGTACAGCATATGGGTAAATTATCTTTTTAATACAAAACTGTAATATTATTAATAATACACAGAATTAAAAAGTATTAGTTTGATTTTAAAAGAAATATTAACTGTTATGCTTTATTTTGGGTAATTTGGTATTATTGCCACTGTACATACAGAGCTAATAAAAGTTATTTAATATTTCTGAAAAAATTAAAGGATTTTTCATAAAAACTACCACAGTATTGGTCAATATTCTATAAAAAAAAAAGAAACGTATTTAGTATTTATTTATCAAATATTTTTGATCAATGATCAGTTAAAAAAGAAAAGAAAAACAAAACATTATAAAATTATAACAAACAAAACACAATTTTATAATATATAAATAAGGTTATTCATATAATAGTTAAAACTGCAGATTGCGTTTGCTATTTGATGTTTAGCCTTGGTTTTATATTTTTAATGCAATGTTCAGGGTCATTTTCAGTTTGTAGTTTGTATTCATCCAATTGGAAAATAAACATTGCCGAGCTTGTCGGTATTTAATTTTTTTTTTAAATTAAAGAGCTCTATTTAAATTTAATAATACCATTATTAGCCGTCCAGTAAGAAATATATTTTCGCATATAATGATTGTCATCAAATTCTTATGCAGCTAGTTTTAAAGTACGGTAAATATTTACTGGGATTAAAACATTTTTAAGACATTTTTAATAAAGGTTTATTCTTCTTTTTCCCTGGAAGCCGTCTAGATTTACTACTGGAGGCAGCGCAGGATCTTGGGCTTTTTGTGCCTAATCTCCCATTATCTTTTATACCAATCCTTCCATTAGTCTTGTTCTTTCTACGACTCTGTATAACCCCAAGACTGGTTGGTTAATATATTCCCGTGGGCTGTGATATTACTCTTCACATTCGCACAGGATATGGTAGGCTGTTTCTTCCCCCTCGTCGCTTTTTCCGCAACTGGGGACCCCATTATATGAGCCTATCTAGTGTAGGTATTCTTTAAGGTTATCGTGACCTGTTGGCAGCTCTACTGTTATGCGAAATATTTTCCTACTTTGTCTGAGTACGTCCTTCTTTTTCCAAGTTTTATACTACAGTGTTCCTCGTGCTTGTTTTGAATCCATTCCCTTTTTTGTCCGCGTGTTGTGATTTTGGTTACTTCAAAGGCAGGTTCTGGTCCAAAGTATATGAAAATAATACTTTATTATATCAACTTCCATATTTAAAATAACACTAATTATATTAGTTTAGACATAATATAGTTATATGTCGGGGACTTTTTAGTTATTCCAAGTAGTAATTATACCCAAGAGTAATAATTTATTCACCACATCGGCAACAGTGTAACGTGCAAACTTCCATAAGATAATTTTCTTGACAAAAGGTCACGCCATTAGTTCAGTATAGATCAATGGATTAGATTGTTGCAAATTTACCAAAAAGTCTTCATAAATGCTACATAAAATATTTTTAAAATTATTAAACATGTAACAGGTATGCTTTTGCAAGTACTATTAATTTTGTAAAGATTATTGCAAAACTAAAAAATAACTTTGTGTTGGTGTACATGCTGGTGATACTATTTTAAAAAAATTAAATAGATTTTTGTATGAGTTAAATCCGTGAAATAATTTGTATTCTAATTTGTGTACCATAAATCAGTTTAAAAATGTTATTTGAATATTGGGGTCAAAAATGCCAAATTAGGAAGTTTTAAACAGCCAAAAAAAAACCAACTAACTGCATATAACAAAAACTATGAAAATATTTATAAAAAGTATTTTTTTAATGTAAAACTGTTTTTTTTTCTAAATTTCATTAAAACATGCCAGTTAATTCAAGTGTTTTTTGGTTAACAGTTAGATAATATAAAATAACGTTTTTTAGTGTCGTAATTATCGGTAAAAAATGTCAAAGGTTATAAAAGTTACCTTATTAATAAGTGGTTTTTCTAATTTTTTATATTTTCAGACAACTCAAATATTTTTATCTGGTAACTGAATGAAGAAAACGTTTTTAGGCTGTTAAACATTTTTTAATAATATCTCAATAGCTAAACTATTTTGTTTAAAAATATTTTTAATGCTTTTTAATTATCTTAAATAATAAAACGATGATAAAATATTTAAAATAAATGTATTAAAAAAATACAGGGTAAATAAAATTTTATTTAACGTCCAATTAACATTAATAAGAAGGTTGCCCGCGTTTCAAATTTGCAAGTCCAGTCAGTCAAGAGACCTTTACAAAAGATTGTATCCTATTTATATCTAGAGAATCTGGGGCCCATTTTACTGGTACATTTTTTTTTCCAATTCGTCAGTTGGGATATATTGGTCTTGTAAATATTTGCATTAAAGGAGCATGTTTTTGTGCTTTTACTAGCTGTGTTTTTCAAGTAAGATTTTTTCTGCACATCAAATTTTTCTAAATAGTCTTGTAAGATTATGTGTTAACTAATATTTTCTTAAAAAGAACAAATTTGCTTTCTATTTGTTGTCCTTTTTATACATTTTTTAAATTGCTATGTCCATTGTAAAAAATATTTTACGTTTTTAGAAAAATTGCAAATAGTCCCTATAACTCTGGTAGAGAAGTTTACACGACGGTCCCAATTGGCTTTTCGTAAATTTAAACACTAAAAATCATATCGCTTATCGTAAGAACCACGGTTTAAATATTTAAAATAGGAAAATAAAAATAAATAAACACATGATTGTTACATCATGTATAAGTATTACATACGATGATAAACTTTGTTCTCAAAGGCATTATTGACCCAAATAAAGTCCCAAGTAAATTATGTTGGGATTTCATGCATTATGATAAATGATTCTAGTAGTACATTGCAGGATAGGACATCACTTTCTATTTAAATTGTTATAAATTATTGAACAAAAACAAAACATTTCTAAAACTAAACATAAAAGTTTAAGCAGTGACATGTTTGTCTCATTATATTTTTACAAATAATGTTAACTGAATTTAAGAATAAATATACTTTAGACACCAACTTAAAGTTTTAATCTTAAAATATAAATAAATTTAAATTGGTATAAAGCATGCAACAAAACTCTAAATGGCAATATAGTACAAAATCAGGCTATATTTAACCAAAATTACTCTAACATACCGGTAAAACATAATGCCATCATACAAATTCTGATCTCGCTATTATAAAGGTGTTTATAATTAAAAACTAAAGGAGTATTTAATTTACATTTTTATTAAAAACAATTAACACAAATTAGAAGTTTTCAGCGAAAAATACATGTGTAAATAAACAAAAAGTGTTAACAATTATATATTATTGTTATTTGTTCTATCACAAAATTTGACATAACTCAGTGTGCGAATGTTTACATTAATATGTTTAGAATTTAAGTTTTAATAAAAAATAACGTTTTTTATACCGTACCGGATTTTCGAACAGCTCTGTGTTTTTTTTTTAAGGCAGCACAGTTTTTCAAATTAAAGTACTGTCTTTTCAAATACCAGCACTGTTTTTCACATAACAGCACTGTTTTTTCAAATGTTATAAACTGCATTAACTGCAATACCGCAAAATTACTATTATTAATATAAATTTACTAATATGAATAAATAATAGAAATAAACCTAAATAGTGAACAAATGAAACCTAAAAACTTTTTGATCAGGTTTTAATAACACGTTGACATTTTATAGAACAACAAAACAACTATTGTAATGTATCAGAGTTAGTAATAGGTGGCCATGGAAAACAAACGCAAGCGTCTGGCTGGTTAAGATGGCAAACGCAATAAATTGTTATACACTGTTTGTTGTTGCTAACTTACCCAAATGCATTAAAATGAAGAAAAATATTATATGTTAGAATGTTTTAGACAGTGTTATAAGAATCCCAAACGTGCCAAAATAATTATTTAACTAGGTATCCTGAAGGAGGGCAACCATTTTTCAGTATAATTTATAGGCCTTACCACAATCTAATAAACTATGGCCGCTTTATCAAACCGAGGCCAAAGATGTATGGAAACCAAAGAGACCGAGAACTTAAAGAAGTTGATGGATAGCTTGTCATTGGCTAAAAGGGGTTTAACTTTTTATCAACAAGATGGTGCCCTGCTTTATAATACCAGAAAGGTCACAAATTTTTTGAATCAAGATTTTGGCGACAACTGGATGGGCAACCGGAGTCTATGTGAATTTCTTTTCACGGGAGAGTATAAAAGATTAAGCATTTCATCAAGAGCATAATTTAGGAATCAAAGTAAAAGCAGCTTTACTACAGGTATTCAATTCTCTTTATAATATAGAAATAATAAATGTGGCAAAGCGAAGTACACGATTTAGATATCAGAAGTGCGTACATAAAGACAGTAGGCAATTTGAGCATTTATTATAGGAACTTAGTTATTTTAACGATAGTGTTAAGATTGTTAAAAAAATATTTTTTATGTTAAATTAATATTTTTTTATGACCTGCTTTCTACCCAAAAACAATTTAACTAACATGATATGCAATTTAACTCAGAAGCGGCTTAAAAGAAATACAGAGTGTGATGCATTTTTAAAAAAGTCGTTTTTAACCATTTTTAAATTGTAAAAATATACCTAGTGACCCATTTCAAATTTGAAAAAAATAAATAAGCCAAAAATGCGTCATCTTAGAAAAAACAAAAAGCGTGTATCCTCAATATGTATAAAAAGTTACTGTAAAAATATTTTAACAGAAAAGTTTTAAAATATATTTAAAAAACAAGAAAGTTTTAAAGAATTAAAGATAACGCAAGAAATTAATAAAACACGCTGTAGCGAGTAAACGTCGCAATATGAATCACGGTATTCACCAGTAAGTTTGGCTTGAAATTTCAGCCTCGCAAACGGTAAACAGTTTTGTATAAAACATAAAGAAACATGAGTTTCCTATTAAAAGTCTGAAATTTGGACCACCCTGTGCAGCAAATCTGCTTCGGTGTTTTATTGCATAGAATGTTGTATGGTCATAAAGAATGAGGACCCTAAGCTTAGGTAGAACTTACTCTTCGACCTAAAAAGACCGTTTTTGGGTAGCCTACAATGATTAGTAAATTCGTTCAATTTTCAGACTCTTCTTCAAGTTTTAAATGTTGTAAGAAGCAACTCTCTTATTAGTCGTAAGCATCAGGACTGCTTTACTAATATAAATTATCCTTTGGCAAATAAATAAAGTTTTTTAAAAAGATTAATCTTTTATAGTCAATCTCATCTCGCCCTATTGAAGTAAAGAACACTTTACAAATTTTAGTGGAAAATTACGAAAAAATTAACTCATTTATTATTAATTTTAAACAAGATTAATAAAAATGTTACATGAAATTGAAATTTATATATTTTCTTATTTGCTGGTTGGATGATTTCCTATACCCTTTTCGTTACGCAAAGCGAAAAAAGTATTTCTATTCTTGAATATATCTTTAAGAAATTCCTTCCGATATATAAAATGATATGGTTTACGTATATAACTGCAGAAAATTGCATTGAATACAAAATAATATGTATGTAAAGTAATTCAAAATGGTTTTAATCCTAATGTTTTTTTCTGTAATGTTGCGCGCATATAGTTAACGACAGTTATCGAATTGTGTCCAATAGTTAAAGCAATTATTTTAGGACATTTCTCTTTGAGGTTAAAATTATAAACAAGTCGTCGTTGCACAACGTCATATGTATTCGAGGTAAAATTTTTGGAAAAAAATAAGATATTAATCAAACCTAAAAAAATCTTTTCTCGAGATTAACATACCCTTTTGTATGTGTAAAAACGTTAAAAGATTATTTTATTTACACTTGTGTAAAAATGTGGTAGGTATGTGCTGTTTAAACACGATTGTAGTGCTATTGAGACCTCTAAATTATATAATAAAATACTACATAATTAAACATGTTTTTTGACTTCTTATACGCGTAATTAAATGCAACTTCACTCTAATAATTCAAATGTCTCTGCTTTATGTTTGTACTGCAAAAACAGTCAACATAAAATCTACACATGTCAAAAATTTAAGTCTTTGCCAGATTTTGAATAGAAAAAAATCTGTCAACTCTCTAAAGTTGTGTTACAACTGTTTAGGCGGCAATCACAACATAATTTTTTTCTTCAAATAGACTTGTTTATTTGCTCGGAGAAGCATCACACTTTACTTTACCAAGCCTTGACTGTTGAGTCAGCTCTTCCTTCTTCCCCGTAGTATCCAAGACAAGGTGGATTAGGGTATCGGCCCTCTAACCTCAATAGAGGTGCTAATAATTTACATGACAAACGTCCTAGTTTTTTAATTTTCACTTTTCACTCTATTTCTGCTGTTTGCTCGAACAATAAAGATGCTAGGTACTGCGCGGGTAAGAATTTTTGCTGCCAATGGATAAGAAGTCCAAGTTCGAGCCATATAAATAATGGCTCCTAAACCTCGCTCATTACCGAACGTTTAGTTTAAAAACTGTATTATGTCCCTTACCA
Organism: Listronotus oregonensis; assembly: GCA_019359885.1. Classification (NCBI taxonomy): domain Eukaryota; kingdom Metazoa; phylum Arthropoda; class Insecta; order Coleoptera; family Curculionidae; genus Listronotus; species Listronotus oregonensis. The sequence goes on from JAHBCN010006478.1 coordinate 15,449, forward strand.
AGGAAATACGCAAGTATCTTGCATTGCACCCTTAAGCAATATTTGCAACAGGAAAATGAGTGTTAGGATTCGCCTGAAGTCTTACCCAAATAAGTCATTTAAGCATTCTCGGGTCGTGTCGCTAGTGATTACTGGAAATCTACCCTTTGTGAGGATAAACTGTCAATCTGACAGATTTTTACACACTTTAACCTTGCTGATCCCTTCTTTAATGAACCCCTAGAGGTCGCTATGTTGATCAGCTCCGATCTTTATAATGTGTTGTTGACTCGAGGCACGTTCCAACTTAAACGTGGCTTATCCACTCTCTTAAACACTCACCTTGGTTGGATACTGGGTGGAGTTTTTTTTTACCTAGAAATGGTTAATATTCTTGTTATTCCCATTTAAGCGTAAGTGGGGCATGAGCAAGTGTCTCCTTGTTGGCACAAAGTCAAAACTCTACTCCCCCTCTAAACTTGAAAGATTAAATGACACTCTAGAAAAGTTCTGCAAAGAATTGCCATTTAAAATTCCTATATCATTAGAAGGTGTTGCCTGATGAAAGATTTTAGGTGGACATGCCATTGAAATCACCCTTAGGGAGCTTCTCAATTAGTAAATTTTTAATTCCAAGAAAAGTTTTCTCTATTAAAACACTCAAATGCGTTGTCAACAGTCACAAATTGTGCACCTTTCCAAGTAGCCATAAGGAATTTTAAAAGTTTTCCTCTGGCCTCTGAGGGTTTGCTCACCCAGTGCTACGTGGATGACATCTTGCGTGAAGTTGATAAGCTTGATGATCTGTCAGTGCTGCATGATCAATTTAACTTTCTCTTAAATTCTCATGGCTTCAATTTGCACAGGTGGCGCTTAAATTCCAAGCAATTTCTCAATAAAATCTCCCAGGAAAAATCCTCCGATCTTGACCTTAACTTCGAGGAAGCTCCCAACAAGGTACTTGTGCTCAAATCCCCAAAAAATGTCTTAGCGAAAAGGTGACCAAAAAAAAATTTGTCTACCATCGCCCAATAACAACATCCCGGTTGTTGGGGTGGAAGACTCCAGCAACCACTAAACTTTTGTTCCTTGTGTTCTTCTTTGACCGCCGCTTTGGCTCTTACTCTCATCGATGCACCACAGTTAATGGAGTGGGGCCTCCTCTTCTGATGATAATGCACCATCCCTCCGTCGCTAGATTCCTGATGAACTAGCGACACACTTCGTTGCGGAACACTCTTCCACTCTAACAACAAAACCACTCATTTTCTCTTAATATTTTCTAACTAGTAGAATTTCTAAATATTCTTGGCAACACCTCTGACGTGTGAATAAAATTCCGTACTACCAATCTTAGATTAGCTAAACAAAAAAACCGAGTAGCAGTTCTAGCGCCAAGTGACTCCATGATGACGAATCGAATCGCTAAAACCAATCAGAACTTGAGATTTCTTGGAGTCCTCCGGCGACCGAAAAACAAAAGCGTGAAGTCAGTCCTATCTTCTCCTCTCGGCAAAAGAAGTAACATATGAAGGGGTCACATCGCAAGGCCGTGTGCCGGTAGAGCGACGAGGACCAGTACGGCAGTCTGAGTGATTAAGTCAATCCGCTGTCCGAAGGATGAAAACGTAAGATATGAACACGTAAAATTCGCTTTCATTTTGAATATACTTACCAAAATGTTCTGTTTTTGATAAAAAATTAATACAGTTTTCTATAGTAATATCTTTACTTTTTTAGTGTTTTAAATAAATTAATTTGGTTAGGTAACACATCTCTTTCTTTAAACAGTTCATATCATAAAAAGTTTTTGTATGTACAAAAGTGCACATTTTTCTGAGCTCGTAAGGCCATTCTAAAATTCCTCTGTGTCAGTTGTAACGTGACAAGATGACAAAGGTAACCAGAAATAAAGTGTGTAATGAAAGTGACTTAAAGAGCTGTAGCAGGGCAGGCTTTAGTTTGGAGCGGTAATTGGTAAATAACGGTACTTGAGTAACATAGTAAGGAGTAGTTAAGGTACTATTTAAACTTTTTGATAATTTTTCCCAAACTGTCTTATAAGAGAGAACTCGAACTTTGACATAAATTTGTGGTGGCTAAAGCCATTTTTCTTGATAAAGTAATAAAGTTAATTAGTGTCTCTATAATTTACTTTTTGAAAATGTAATTTTTCAAGAAATTAAACCAAGTAACACAGTAGGGACAAGTGATACGGGGTGTCTCGAAAAATATAAATATTTTCGAATTTTGATTTGAAACAAACTGATTTTTCTTGTGTTATGAAAACTTTGTATGTATCTTAACGCCTTATGGATGCAGTCGGGAAGGCGATTTAGGTTTTGAGTGAAATATTTTGTTTTACTAAAGTCAAGTGTATAATTGCGTCAAAATTAAGGACACATTTTGTAATTTTTTAATTATTTGTCAATTAATAAGCCAGCTCACGTTTTAAATTAAAGTATTTTATCTTCTGAACGCTGCAACAGCCTCAATGGTCCAAGTTTCTTTTAATTAAAAATTTTTAGGGTTATGACATCCGCCATATTAAAAAACCGTTCTGTGACGTCGAGTCGGGCCAATTTCGGCCATGTTGGATTTTATGCTGGACAGTGGCGTAAAATTGAGAAGAAAACGAAAAACTGCTTACCGAAGAACAAAATTTATTGATTCACATTATTATGCATAAGTTATAGTTAAACTACATAAAATATTTTAAAAATAAAACAAAAATTTAAAAAATGTAGAAAATACTGATGATTGCTTATTTATTATGATTACGAGTGCCTACTCTATTTTTAAACACACGATATTAAATTATTAAGAGATTTCTTTTCTTTAATAATACCCATGCATATTAGGACTTTTTATAAAATCTTATGAGCAAGAAAAAAAGTTTGTGGTTTTTAAGAGTTTTTTCTTTCACTTGGGACAGTCCACGAAGGCTAAGGCATAAGTACTACTACGATATGTTGTAGGTGCCTGAAGTGTGATAAGAAAGAGTTTATTCACAAAAAACTTAAATTTTGGAGGAAAAGGGAAAACTTCGGCAGGTAGCAGGTTTAATAGTCTGGACACCCTAGGGACTAAGGTACGAATAAAGTTGGAAGTTCGGGATCTCCCTATATGAAATGTGAAAGGATGCACAAAAGTAAGTGGCACCACGTGTTGTTCTGTTGGGAACTGCCAGGGGGGAACTGGTCAACTCTTCGGAGCAGAAGCCCTGAAAATACCTATAAAAGAAAAACAGCCCGTCGTGGAGCAAGGGAAGAAAGCTTTTCTGTGAGTGCAGGATCAGTAATGGGCTTTCACAAGGTACCTAGAGGATCTTTGTAAGATCCCACTCCGGATGATATACTGGAAGCCATAAAATAATAACTTTCCTCTTTAGGAATTTATTACGGTTTTTTGTGTTACTTTATAAACATATAAACTTATCTATTAATACTTAATTTATTTTATTTTAAAAACTAATTATGTTACTTTCAAAAACTAGGTATTTATTTACTTACAGACCATACACCGTCTTGATATTGCAGAAAAATAGCAAGATTTTTTACTTTAGCAATAAAATAAATATTATTATATAAAAAATGTGAATACAGGTTTATTGCTACACAAATAAACTATATTTGTTTCACAACCCCAATACTACAATACATTACAACTAGGTACAACACAACTGAAATTTTTACATTTTAAAATAGATATGGAAGTAAAGAACTCAGTACTTAGTGGAATTATTTAATCATATTTTGTTTTTCCCATTCTAAAACATAAAAATCAATCAAACATTAAAATACTAATTATACAAACACACAAATTTTATTTATAGTTTTAGTACACATTTAGTTTTTTGTTCTTTTCCTTTAAAATCTACTTACTAGTTTATTCCTATAATAACAAAAATACATAAAAGAAATAGTGTCAAAAACAAAATAAAAAAAGGAACTTATAGTTTACATTTCTTAAAAAAAAATATTTATTTAAATTATAAGGTTCAATATCTACCAGCACCTTAAACACATTTTTTAAATTTTTTTACAGTGTCAATTTGTTTTATGCGAATGGGTAAACTATTATAAAATCGGATGCTATGCCCCATTTTCGTACATGGTGAATCTGTGTCTTAGAAATGTATAGTTGAATGTTCTAGTAGTGTAAACAGCTTGAGACTTGCTACCCTTAAATAATGATATGTTTTTATAAAAAAAACCATAAACATTCCTATTCTAAAGTGCAGCGATAGTTAGAAAACCATTTTGTTAAAATTTACCCTTTCATTTGTGTCTTTAAATTTAAGTCCAATATTCTTTTTTTTATTTATTTAGCATAACTTCTAACAGGTATACATTTATAAAACACTTATCATTTTATGTAACAATCATTGAGTAAACAAATAACAAACAATATCAAACAATAAATTAAATTTAACCAACCCCTAATTATTAGTAAGTAAATTATCAAACAATAAAGTCCTAATAACTTAAGAACATTGTGCGGCACTCATTGCAAATGGATCCAGTTCATCAGAAAATTGGTTATATTGGCTGCACATTGTGTAAACGGGCGATCTTCTTATTTGGTTGTTAGCAGCCCTTGCAAGATAACACAAAGAGTTAGATCTCGTGTTCTTATTTGGTACTCCAAAGTTAAATTTACTTAGAAGTTCCTCACAGTCAACTTTATTTCTACACAATCTAAACAAAAACTTCAGTGCAAGGTAGGTTTACATCAGTTAAGTTTTTACTTGTAAAAAGCAAATCTAAAAAATATCAACTATATTTTAAAACATTTCTTTTTCATTATAATATACCAAGTAATTGGTAGATATACAAAAAAAATTCAATACAATTAAAGGATGTTACTAATAATATAAATAATTTATAAAATAAATTTTAAGTAATTTAGTTTTATCAAGTTAAAATAATTTTATTAAAATGGTAGTATTGGAGATGTGTGATGATAAAAAATTAGAAATATGAAAAATAATAATATTTTGGATCTTGCAAATAAAACCCAAAGCCACTAGTGTGGAATCGGAATATTTCTTTTGCTTAGTAGAAAACCAGCCAACTAGCAAACAAGCATGAATTGGAAGAAGATATAAAATTGCCAAAGCGATTTTTCTAAATCCGTAGAAAAGATAAATAGTAGAAAACCAGACAACTAGCAAACAAGCATGAATTGGAAGAAGATATAAAATTGCCAAAGCGATTTTTCTAAATCCGTAGAAAAGATAAATACCGAAAGCTCGATTTGTGGAATTCTAGGATATTGCCATAATAACATTTTTTTTTATTGTAAACAGCTTTGGCTTTCAGCATTTTAATAATATTTTAAACAATTTTTTCAATAAATATCTGAAAACAATGATATACATGTGTTATAGTAAAACAGTAAAAAAAATATGTTGTAAAAGTGCAAACCGATATTTTTATTTATTTTTTTTATAAGAAATATCTGGACTTTTCTATTTAGCACACTTCATATGAATTCAACCAAATAATTTTTTTGAAATAAATATATCCTTTTTAAAATAAATGACCATAATTTAAGCCCAGTATTATTCTAGATGTTCGACAAATTTTTTTAACAGAAATACATGATGGTTTTAAAAAAAGAAAATGCTCATACAACAAGGTAAAGTAGTTCTTTAAGAACTTTTGTACGACGAAGGGAAAGGTTGCCTCTAGGGTAAGTGAAAGCTATAGGCTACTTGTCAGGGTAATAGAGAAAACAATAAACGCTTTGGTTGCTAAATTATTTCATAATGGCAGGCGCAGAAGAATGTGCTTATTCTAATAATCAGTGGCGCAAAAGAGGTGCGCCAAATAAATAACCTATTTTTGAAGATATATTTTTCAACAAACTGGGTCTCCTTGAAGTCACCGACTTCAACATACCAAGATTTGTACAGACCGGACGATAATCGTCCGTATTGTATAGAATAGTTTTTTGTATAGAAAGTTTTTTTCTAATCCCAAAGATAATGATGCAATGCATTTAAACTCCGTTACGTACAGTTGCGGGCGAAAAATTCCGGCCATACGATTTTTCATTAGGTATGTCAGGCTTAGCTTGCCTAAACTATATCAACTCAATTTGACCTGTAATTGTCAAAGTGACAAAAAATAAATGTCAACGATTTAAAACAAAATATTTTTTATTAAAATAAATGCACTGTTCAAACTATAAAGAGCAAGATTGATTATTTTATTTAAAAAAGGTCGCGCCATAAGGCAAATACCCAAGAAAATTAATTTACCAAAAAGTACCATTCAAAATATAAAGCAAAAGTGGCAAAATAGCGGCTTCTTAAATAGATTGTGGAGAAGTGGCAAAAAAAGAGTATTAAACGAGGAACAAGATAATAGACTGGTCACTTATTTGAAAAATAATCCATTCCAAACAGCCGTGGAAGCACATAGACAAACAAAATTTCTGGATCTGTTTGGGCAACAAGACACAGCGTCAAGGAAAGATTGAATTTAAGAAATCGTGCTGCTGTCAAGAAACCATTTTTAACGGCTGTTAACAAAGAACAGAGAGTGGGATTTGCTTTGCAGTATACCATAGGAAATGTTTGGGGTCACATTATCAAAACAAATGACCTATGGAACAAAATTAAGGAAATATGGAACAACTAGGTATATTAAACATCATATTCAAAGACTAATAGCATCCATGCCCAAGCGTTTAGAGCTAATTATCAACAAAAATGGCGCTGGTATAAAGTATTAGTTCACTAATATCCTTAATAGTTTTATGTCTTTTGTTGTTTTAATAGATTTAAAAACGAGATGTGTATTGAAAAAATTGTTTAAAATATTATTAAAATGTTGAAAGCTAAACTGTTTACAATAAAAAAAAATTTATTATGGCAATATCCTAGACTATACTTATTAAAGGATCAATTTTTGTTTTAATTAATTTTATTAAAAATTAATCTGTTTGCAACAACTTTATTTATTTATGTGAAAAAATGAAGATTTAAACTTGCTCTTTCGTTTGATATATTACTCTTCACAAGATTATTTGACGTTATAGCAAAAATTCAATTTCAGTGCGGAAACTGTGAAAAAATAAAAATATCTTATATGTGTAAATAGTCATTTAATAATTTCTAAATAAATTATATTAATCCTAATATTATTTGTTATCCGTTGACATTTATTTAGTAATTATTTTGCTTTTTGGTAAAAAACGTCACTTATTAAAAAATCACGTTTTATAAAAGTCTATGGAATCAAGATTACACATATGTACTTACAACTTTTTCAATTATAAAAGTTGATTTAAAAATAAGTAGAGAAATTTGGGTTAGGTGTAAGTTTTGTCCAACAATTATTGTTTTAATATCAGATACGTTAGGTTCCCAATATAAAGATTATAACAGTTAATTAACAAATAAAAAGGGGCAACTGTGTTAATAAAACATTTTATTATGATTTCTTAATATACGGGGTCTTAAACAAATTTGAATGGTGTTTGATTTTAAAATAACCTTTTTTATTGTTGTCAATTTAATAGCCACAAGTTCTGGCTTTGTTCTATATTTTGTTTAAGTTATTACAAACAAAATACAAAAATATACAGATGCATTATCTGTGCTCTTTTATGTCTTATCGTTAGTTGTTTATTAAGCTATTCTTTTAAATGTCACAGGCTATTTTAGATTTTTTCTTTATACAGAGTGATTCCTAAGTTGAAGCTTTTTTTAACTGTGTATAAAACTCTTTAAAATAAGCAACTTTTTAAAATATATTTTTTTGAAAAACCCAAATATAACAAAGCTACATAAATTTATTTAAAGGTGTGTCTAGTGCGGGCTTGGGCATAAAAAAAGTCTATTTCTTATTTACGTTTGTTTTTTGTCCTGTTAATCACGCATTAGGACTTAGTCGCATTGGTTTAACCGAACGAGGGAGAGTTAATTTTAATTTTAAATCATTGTTAAATCGCGAAAATGGTACAATCTAAAAACAATTAATAGGTGAATATGTTCCTTATTTATGGAGAGTGTCGTTAATCTGCGACCGCTTCTTCGAGATTGTACGCGCGACGGTTTCCCTTACGGGCTCATTCTGGACCCAAGTACTCAAGTGAATGCAAGTAAGGTCAATTTAAGTAAAAAAAGTGTGAACAACATTGCGGAAAAATTACGTCCAACGTGTACAAGCACTACAGCCAGAAGACTTACTGGGCGGTGACAACTTACTTAAGACAGGACCGTATTCAAATCACTAAATAAATGTAAATCGTTATTCTTTAGTATTTAAAACAAAATCATTTAAAAAAGTTGTTTATTTTAATGAGTTCTATATACAGTTAAAATAAAGCGTCAACTTAGAAATCATCCTGTATTGCAGGCAGTTAAAAAAAAAATGTTAGTGTTTAATTAGCTCAAACAGTTTAATAGATTTTTTTTAAGCAAATTAGTTGTTTTTAATTTAAAAGAAAAATAGGTCACCTTTTTTTATTTAGGAATTGGTTACCCTAAGATTTGTTTTCGATAAATGTACAAATAATGTTTGCAAGTAAAATATATGTGGCAAGATATCCAATCGCTAAACGAAAACCAAGATCGGAAGCATTCGAACGAGTTATGAAGACGATTTTCCTATCCAATACAAATAAGAAAAGCAAATGGTTGTTTTATTATATATCAAAGCGCAAGATATTTGGTGAGTAAGACGAATAAAGTGGAAATCTTTTTTATGTATGGTTAACTTTCAAGGCATGGGTTTTGTGTAATTTATAAAAGCAGAATATCTTTTGAGACCGCTTAGTAATGCAAAACAAAAAATCTTGATTTTTATTTATTACAATGAGTTTTGACGAAAGAAAAATACATTTTATCTTTAAGAAAAACCACAAACAAGGTAATGTATTTTACTAAAGTGCAGGGTCATTTATTACGTTGCAATACTGCTTTGCCTTAGATAGTTAGGTTTTAATTTTATTTTTATTTAAATTTACTATAATTATGAAAAAAAAATCAGCGTTTTTGCTTTATTTTTAATATATAATGATTGTTGGTGTTAAGCATACTTACGAAAAATTATTAAATGGTGGAAAAAATATATACAAAAAACAAATAGCTGTAATAAAAATTCATTTTACAGGGTGATTCCTGTTGACGCTCTTTTTTTAACTGTGATAAAACTCGTTAAAATAAGCAACTTTTTTAAATATTTTTTTTTTAAAAACCTAAGAATAACAAAGCTACATACATTTATTTGAAAGTGTGGCTAGTGCGGACCTAAACGTAAATAGATAGTTTATTTCTTATTTACGCTTGTTTTTTGTGTTGTTTATCACGCCGTGAGTCAGTCATATTGCTCTTTTTGGACGACCCGAGAATAATTTTGGTTTTAAATCATTGTTAAATCGCGAAAATGGCAGAAACTAAAAACAATAAATACGTGGATATGTTCTTATTTATGAAAGGTGTCGTTAATCTGCAAACGTTGCTTCGAGATTGAACGCGCGACGCGACGGTTTCCCTTGTGGTCTTATTCTGGACCCAAATACTCGGGTCATTGCAAGTCAGGTCGGTTTAAGTAAAAGAAAAGTGTGGAAAACATTGCGGGAGAATCACGTTCATCGTGTCCAAGCACCACAGCCCAGTGAGGTGAAAACTGACAACTTACTTAAGACAGGACCGTATTCGCCACAATAAATGAATGTAAGATGTAAGTTCCTTATTTTTTAGTATTTAAAAAAAAAAGTTATTTAAAAATGTTGTTTATTTTCATGAGTTCTATATACAGTTTAAAAAAAGCGTCAACTTAGGAATCACCCTGTATAAATTGCCTAACTTACATTTTATGTTTATATTAGCTACATTTACAACATTAATAAAATTACTTGTACGAAGCATAAGTATTCAAAAAGAATTGGAAATGGGATATTCCAACAGTTGCATTTACTTCATTACCAATTGTATACAGGTAGAACCCATGTTATTTTTTTTTTTTTTTGTTTAGCCGAAAACATCATGTATTAAAAAAGGATGAAAAAAAAACTTTATTAAATTTTTTTTTACAAACGTGTTAAAAATTTTAAATTTTTTAACACTATCTAATGCCTTAAAAATGTTATTTTAAAGACCTAGACCCTTTAAACCCCCGGCGCCCCTAACCCCCCAATTTATATTTTTTTAAAATTTTTAAATAAAGTAAGCCCTGTAAATTGAAGTTATGTTTCCCTTTTTTTTTTTGGTCGCCACCCAAAATTTTCCCCTTTTCATGTTTTTAGGGTAAATTTGAAACGGTAAATTTGCGGGGGTTTTCCACGCCCCTGTTTAAATTTTTTTTAATTGCAAAATTTTTTTAAAATATTTTGGTTTTTTAAATCCTTTTAGAGAATTATTGTGTATTAACCCCCCCAAACTAATTTGTAAAAGAAAGTGGATTTATTAAACTTAGGTCAAAAATTAAAATTTTTGGGAAAAAAATTAAAAAATGTGTTAGAAATTAGAAGCAACAAAAAGGTTTTAAGAAACAAGAAATTTTGAGGAAACAATGAGATGATAATTTTAAATAGCATAAAAACATAATCAAGACTTATAAAAAAAGAGTGGAAAAATATAAGGTCAAAAATGCCGAAAAGAACTTGTGATGATTTTTTTTTTTTTTTAAAGTTTAAAAAAATTTAAAAAAAACCCTTTTCGGGTTTGGAAAAAAGTAAAAGCGAAAAGAATATAAAAATTTATTTGAAATGTAGAAATAATGAGAAATTGACGCCTTAGATTGTTTTTTAGCGACGAAATGATTGATGAGTAGTAATAATAGTAAGAAATACTAGCATATTCATAGAAAAGAAAATACTTGATGTAAACAACTATTTGGGAGAGGGGGATTGCAAAAACACAAAAAAAAATTTAATTAGGGGTTTTTTTGGGGCATTATATCTGACGGGGGCAAAAAAGGAAGTCATACCAACTCAAAAAGGGGATTTAGATGATAAAGGAACATTATTGCCAAGTGTTCAAAATGTAACAGGAAGAACAAACGGAAGGTAATTAATGTTAGTTTTTTTTTGTTTTTAGGTTTTTTTTATGTTTATGTTATTTTCTTTTGCACACCTATATTTTGTTAAAAAGCTTAAAATTATTTACTTAACTTAATAAAATTTAGTATTATATATATATATATATATATATATATATATATATATATATATATATATATATATATATATATATATATATATATTTTATATTATATATATATATATATATATATATATATAATATATATATATATATATAATATATATATATATATATATATAATTTTATATATATATAATATATATATATATATATATATATATATATATATATATTATATATATATTTTTATATATTTTTTGTTTTCTACAAAAAATACATTTTCTTCACGATGTATCAAATTTGGAAAATGCCGTAACCAAAATCAACAACGGTTTTTAGATTTCATTAATAAATGCCAACTTCAATAATTTTTATACGATGTTATGTAAAAATAACTTTAATAGTTGAATTATTAAATTTTTCTTTTAAGATAATATGTTGCATAGGCGTTTTTTTAATGGTAAGTTTCCCTATACGTAAAAAAATTTCCTTTAAAAAATAATAAAATAAATAAAAGAAAAACATTGCAAAGTTACAAAACAAATCAATATAATAAGTTTTTTTGGGGATTGTAAATATATTTTAAAAAAAAATTGCGATTACCTCTTTAATGACTTTAATTTAGTTTTTTTAAACCCAAAAACCTGTAAAAACAACGTTTTAATATTTATAATAAACCAACATTCTAAATTTAGAGAAAATATAAACCAAAATTATTAAATTTTAATATACGCTAAAATTTGGTACCATAATCAGGTACAATATAACAAAGAAACAGGTGATAAAAAAATAAAGTTCTCAGATTAAAACCCAGAAAATACGTTATACCATTGTGGGGTGATCAAGATATTTTTTTTTTTATTTAATTTTCTTAATTAAAACAGGTATCGCTTTGTATCCTTACTGTATTTTTTTTGGGTTTTTATTTTTTAAGAGTATAATGCTTTTGTTAACATTTTTAAAATTATTTTTAAAGAATGGATGGCTTTAATGATCCATCGGCTAGCTGCATTAAAGGTATAGTTTTTTAGGGTCAAGGTTGGTAATCAAGAAAAAAATTTTTTTTTAAATTGCTTAGCAAAACCCCCTAAATTTTTAAATTCTTTTAAATTATTATACCTTTACTATAAAACCAAATTTTTAAATATATTTTCCTTTTAAATCTCTAATATCTATTTGTCTGTAACTTTTTTAAACCCTCCCCGGAATAAAAGGGACTTAATTTTTACTGCATAACGGCATATTGCAATTGTATTTACATTTAGATGCAATTATTTTTATGACCATTACCCACCAAGCTAGTTTTAAATACAACGAAAATAGTGGCTTAACCCTAATTATATTTTGTTTTGTAATTTTGTTTGCAGTTTTTCAAATGCCAGTCAACCCTTTGAATATTGCTCAGATATATGAATTTTCAATATTTCATTGTATACTTTTGTCTATAAAATGATAAAGTTCATGATTTGGGTATACCATCTTGGTTTTTTTTTGTTTTAAGGTTTTTAGGTATGTAAAAAACCTTTAAACTGGATATTTTGTGTCTTGTCTAACATAATAACTTGTAAAAAATAGAATGAAGAGTATTTTAATGGTGCCAAAACCGAAATGGTGCATGTAAGAGAAAAGTCAAGTTGTTTGTTGCCCTGGTTTTACATTTTATCGGTAAAAAGTTAGGTAGTATACTCTAGCCGAAACAACGAAAAATTTTACTTTTCGACAGGTAACAAATAAGCTTTAGGTGTAAAGTAATAATAAGGGTAATTTAGATAGGAATTGCGCTTTATTTTTTTTTGTCCTCCAGGGTCTTTTTCTTCTTTTTCAAGTGCCTATCCGTTCCGGATGTTGGCGATCATTCTAGCTATCATTACTTTATTGAGTACGACTCGAAAGATATCTGTCGTCGTCTTTAAGAACTTTATTCCAAGGTTTTTAAGCCATGATATTCTTCTTTTTCCGTCACACAGTATTTTAAGGTATAGGAAATTTTGCCAAAAATCATAACTCAAATATTAAGTTACAAATATGCGTTTGTATTTATTTTTTAGTTAAATTAAACCATTAGACAATGATATATAGATAAGTTAAATATTAAGGAAAAGGATACACAGAAACCAATGCGTAATAGTAGGGTTATATGGAATATATATTTATTTTATCAGCCTTAATATACTTTAAAAATATAACAAATAAGGATAATGTAATAAAAGATGACCAATAACAATTAAAAATAGCAACAGTAGCTAATACTTTAAACTTCATTCTCTTTCACTTTCACTAGAAGAAATTTCTTCAAAATCGGTTAGATCTAATGTTGACAAATAAAGAGAATCACTATCTACTATAGTTTCGTTTACTATGTAGTTGGATTTTTGATCTTTAAAAGCTTGAAATTTTTAGTTTTAATTTTGCGAAGACTATGCGGATCAGACGTTAGTAACTGGCTTATTAATCAAATCCTTATTGGTATTTATTCTGGAGGATTTTCTTGTATGATCTAAGCAATTTCATCGAATTAATTTGCGAGTTGCTTCTAAAGCTTCTTTAGATAACATACCTGGGTAATTCAAATGAGGAAATTATATCTTTACCATGCATTAAAAGTTTGTGGAGACTGGTGGGCATGAAGTACCAACTGTAATGTTTTAAGTAAAGATCTTTTGTTTTCTTTATTAACGCATCAAACTTATCTAAAACTATGTGTATACTTGACAGTATTCTTAAAATTAGTCCTAAATTTCATATTAACTTCTCCTCTTACCCCGTGATTTGGGAACTCAGGTTCGGATCGCTAAAAAACTTCCTTGCCGTATTGCCGTCATTCGTTGTTCCGTAGCCTTGTTTTACAACATCAAAAAAAGATCCATTTTTGCCCTTAACTTTACTTAAATGTGTCGTTTTCGTTCCTCAAGCATAGTTTTCTTTTCTGGACCACGCGCTTACCAAGATTTAAACGGCAATCTATAGGCGATATGCAAACAACATTCGAAACAACAAATCCAGAAATGCAAAGAAGAGATACCATATTTATATTTCTCAGGATTTGGAAGTTTTTTAGCAACCAAATCCAAATTTATCTTTGATCGCTTAGCACCACAAATAAAACAATTTGGCGTAGCATGTGTTTCCGACACAGAATCAACTGCACTTCTATCAAGCATGTTTTCTTCTTGTGCAACCTCATATTCTGTAAGGTTTTCTATACAAGAACTCATTTGCGCTTCTTCGTTTTTACGCTACGCAATTAGGATAATTGCGTAGCAGCAGATTTCTTCAAATTTTTTTGCACAGCTCTGAAGTAGTTCTGTTGTCGGTTGTGGCATGACCTCGTTTCTTAGAGCTTCCCAGAGTGCATTACTTGTATGAGTTACAATATTTTGTAGGGTTAAGTGTCCTATTGTGCAGTTAAATGACAGCGTCTGGTAGTCTGCCCCCGTAGCCAAAAACCTAAAACAGAAAAACTACGCTCAATTTCAAAAAAAGTGACGCACATTTTCCGCAAGTGTTAGGTAGGTACAATAGCTTTTTTACAGACGTTACAACATACAATGCAAATATTTTTAAAATTTATTCTTGAAGTAAAAAATTGAAATTGACAGGCGTGTGGAAAAAAATATCCGCACCGATTACTGTGCGGAAACTTTTAAAATTTTATAACACAAGTTAGTCGTCCCTCATAGACGGGCGTATCTACGTAAAGTTTTAGTAAAAATGCTGTAATTTGGACGAATCTAGAGATAAATTAATTAATTTCGTATAGGGTGTGAGCATTTTCTATACCATTACTTATTTAACTTATTTAACACACAGGGTGAATCAAAAATTAAAGAAAAAAACATGATTCCAGTTTTTCTTTTGCCATCCAGAAGGCTTTCCACCTATTTAATCTTTTTTGAAAGAATAGAAGAAAGAAGGAATTAGGTACCTACCAACAAATGAAAGGAATAAAATAAAAATCGGCCTACTGGTTTGAAAAATAAAAGATGAAAAATCAAATGCGTCACTTTCTTTCGAACTGAGTGTATAATATGATCATTTTATGTATTTGTTTCAAGGGGATCGCCCAACATTACAGCTTCATCACAAAAAGAGATGCTTTTGCTCCTAATAAAACAATATTGTATTATTTTTTTACTGCAAGGACTGTTTATTATTTAAGGCCAGACTTGTAAAAAGAAATGAAAATCACTTAGGGATGCTTTCCAGAAGGCTGCAAAAAGCTGTAAAGCCAAAAGCGGACCAGCTCCAATGAGTTCCAAAAAATGGAAGTATTGGGATGCAATGAGCTTTCTTTTGCCGCATATTAAGGGCATGGAGTGAGTAGTATAACTTTTTTTATTGTCATATATAATTACAAACTTTCATCCTCTGGATAATAAGTACCAGTCTAGTCCCTAATTAATGTTCTATTATTATTAAAATTTAACATGTTTATGAACTTTTTATTTCTGACGACTTCTATCGCCCATCAAATCTCCTCGAAAATTTGAACCACCTGTATTTATGCAGGACTCATACAAACGTTTGTGATGACAAACGAATAAAATTTTGAAGGAGTTCAATCTGAAAAATACCCAAGCTAGTTAGAGGAAACAGACGAGCAAATTGCCGAGATGATTCAGCCCCCAATAAGCCCTCTTTGTCGCAGCCTAATACTACACAATCTCGTTCTTCAAGTGTCGCGAATATTTCAAAACCAGTATCTCGTACTACAAGTACAAAAAGTGACACGCCTGCAAAGAAAACAATTACTGCAGCCAAGAAAACTGAAATTAAGAAAACGAAATCCTTGCCAGACATATAAAGAATGTCATAAAAACGTTCGTATTAGAAAAACATTGGAGTGCGACATAATCAGCAATGAAAAAAAGTGCCCTTAAATTTTTAAATGGCAAAAATACCCATTCCCCCATATGGCGGCAAAGTAAGTAAGTCTTTGATGAAATTCTGAATGGTTTTGAACCCCGTCACCTATGGTCCCTATTTCAAATAAGGGGTTTTTTTTAAAATTTTTCATTTGTTTTAGATTTTTTTTTAACCCAAAGAATTCCATCGCTTAATTAAATCTTGAAAAAATTTTAAACCCAAACCGAAATTTTGCAGGTCTGGAAACTTGGTGAGAAACTTAGTTTCGGAATGTGGAAGGTGCACCTCTTTTGAAAAAATAAATACCCCCAAGCCAATTAGGAAAAAAACTCGGAAATTTCCGAAGAAATTCTTAGGACACCCCAAAAAGCCCATCTCACCAGCCCTAATCCCCAAAATTCTGGGGTTCTTTTTCAATTCCCGAATTTTCCCCCCAAACCCAGTCTTTTTTCCTCCCGTTTACTAAAAGTTACAAAGGTGTACAGCCTGCAAAAAAAAACAAATTACTCACCAAAAAAAATTGGCAAATTAAAACCGGGCCTTGTTAGACATTTATTTTAAAGAATATGTACAAGATAAAAAACGTTCCCGTTTAGAAAAACAAGCGTTGGACGGTGCGACAAATCACAGATGAAAAAAACAGTGCCTTTTTAAAATTTTTTTACCAGCATGGCAAAAACTCCCCCAACTTTTCCCCCATTATGGCAGGCTAAAGTAAAAAGTAAGGTCTTTGAACTGGTAAATTCCTACGAACTAGCGCTTTTAGAAACCCCGTCAGCCTTACCGGTCCCACCCCTAGATACACAAAATAATATACACACTCAACAACAATCACAGCTACAACACATGCATAACGCACGGCCTTCACTCCATGATCAACCACCCTCATCTTCATTTCACCATAACGAACTTCTAAACAGGGTCCAACACTCATTACAGGGACCTTCAGCAGATTTTTATTCAAGATTTGCGTCTCATGTTTCTGCTACTGAAACAAGTTCTGGGCAAAATAATGGAGGAGATGGTCAAAATAATGGAGGAGAGATTAAGGGAGAAACTATAGCAGACTTGGATATGCCTGCAAGAAACTTATCTAATTAGCCACAAGGAAACTATTTCTAAATGTATATATTATGAAAATGGACTTTGCATTTTATTGTCATTTCGTTTTTAGAATATTTTCTTAGTTGAATCATTATAAAATTAATAAACTATGCCAATTAAAACAGTTTATTTTTTTAACTTACCTTATAAAAATAGCTAGCCTCTCAAGTGAACTAATGCTCACACGAAATTTAGTATGTTGCTTAGTAAGTGAAATGTGTAAAATATCATGTAATTGATTGAACTTTCCTGAAGACATTCTATAATATTTGTAAAATTTACGTTCATCCAAGTGAAGCCGCCTAAATAGTGTGTGGAATTCGCCTTCTTCTAGCCTTGCTCGAAATATATCATGTACCCAATATTGTCGCTTCTTTTTTCTCTTTTGCTGTTCATGTTCGTGACACACTGCAGCGACAAACAGAAAATCTTCAGATGATGAGGATGTTGAGTCAATTTGCGAACTCATTGTCATAAACCATACACCAAACGCAAAGAAAGTTCTACTGATTCGTTTCTGCCACAATGCCGCTGTTAAATGCCGCTTAGGTGGGAATAGCCTATATGAAATGACGCTAGGCCTCGCTCGGCGCCGCTTAGGTGAGAATCGGCCTTAAGAGGGCGGCTACGAGCGTAAACTTACTTGCGCGGCAGATCCCCTCAGGATGGGATTTTCGCTCGTAGCCGCGCGATTATTTTATATTTAGTCTGCGAACATCAGTCAGCTAGGTTGCTTTGGTTATTTTTGTATAGTTTTGACATTTTATTACGAGTGTAAAAATATTATTATAAGAGACCGACAAACTTATTATCGCGGCCCATTCGTATTCCCCTCTCGTCTTTTTTGGACTTTTTGACGACTTATTGAACTGTAATAAGGAATTTTTAAGAAATATACATCTTCTGGATCCATAAATTGCAATAATAAACACAAAACGAAAGAAACACAATAAAAGCAAACATGTATACTCTGCTTGGCTACTTTGTTGCTACTGAACAGTATAAACAGCCGCCGCCAGTGGACGACCCCCGTAGCACGAAATCGCTTGTCTTATAGCCGCTTGTTGACGCTTGTGTCGCGTGAGCTCGTAGCCGCTTGTTTTGGCTTCCAGTGGACGACTAGGTTAATACTTATCTGCGTAAACAGACATGTTAGGGATTGCGTTCCCGAGAGCCGGCCTCACGTATCGATGTATAATTGTCACTATAAAAAAGTGTCATGATTTATTTTGTGTTTCTCTTAGCATCAAGCGCCTTAAGCATAACTTATTTTTTATTTATTGCTACAGGGTGAAGAATTGTGCGTCAGCACGTTTTCCTAGTATTTCTTTTTGCAATATTCTCTGTACAGTCCATATTTTCTATTATTTCTCATTGGGGGGTCCAGATATTTGAGCTCTCGTGTTTTAATTGTTTTTGTAGACTAATATTATACAAAGTTTAAAGTCATATCACCCATAGTAAAATAAGACAACAATATTTAATAATTATAGAAAGAAAATGACTTTCTTGGCAAAAAGTAGGCGGGTTGGTAATTTAGTTATTTTTATTTTTTATGAAAAAAAAATAAAATAGGAGATATCTTTTTTGCCTAATCTGCTTTTATCCCAGCAAATATTTAGAAATTAAAAAATTTAATGTTTGTTTTGCGTTAATAAAATCTTAACTAGAGTATCGACTAAGTAATAAAACTCTTGAAATTTAACATTCAATTACTATCTATACCCATTATTAACCTAATTCAAGAAGTAGTATATTTTAATATACATATAAAATTGAACTTTTTTTTGCATACCAATAGTTTTAGGTAATATTACTTAAATAAATAAAAAAAAAAAAAAAAAAAAATATTGTGCTTGAGAACTTTTTTTATTGAATGTAGCATTAAATTTGTTTAAATGTATTTTTTCACATTTGATTAATTTTTATAAAGCAGCTTCATTTTTATTATTAGATTTGCTGCCCTTAATAATACGGGTAAATCTGTTAAAAAAACACTTTAAACCTAGAAATGATTTTGGAAGTACATGAATCAAGATGAAACCTTTTGCATCCTCTTTAGAAACAGATCAACTACAAAGTGTCGGAAAGGGATATTGGATACTACGAAAGAGGGTGTTTTTTACCCATTTTTTTTACCCCCTACACCCCTAAAAAATACATTTCGCTAAAAAAAAAATTCCCATTTTTAACTGTATATATAGGTTTTTTAGACCACTGAATTTAAATATAATATCAGATATTACATTTGAGGGCTAAGAATTGCTAAATTTACCCCTTTTTACCCCTTACACCTATAAAACATACATTTCGCTAAAAAAAAGTTTTTCCCCGTTTTTAATGGTACATATAGGTTTTTTAAATCACTAAATTTGAATATGATATTTAAAATTACATTGGACGGCTTAGAAGGGCTAAAAAAACCTTTTTTTTACAGCCTACACCCCTAAAAAATACATTTCGCTAAAAAAAGTTTTTTTCCCATTTTTAATGGTACATATAGGTCTTTTGGGCCACCAAATTCGAATATTATATTAGAAAATTATATTTGAGGGCTTAGAAGGGCTGAATACACCCTTCTAAGCCCTCAAATGTAATTTCTAATATAATATTCGAATTTAGTGACCCAAAAAAGCCATATTTATCGTTAAAAACAAGGAAAAACTTTTTTTTAGCGAAATGTATTTTAAGGGGTGTAGGGTGTAAAAAAATGGGGTAAAAACACCCCCTTTCGCAGTATCCAATATTCCTTTCCGACACTTTGTAGTTGATGTTTTTCTAAAGAGAATGCTTAAGGTTACATCTCGATTCATGTACTTCCAAAATCATTTTAAGGTGAATTATAGTCTGGCAGCCGTATCTGTGACAGTGCGGCGTCGGTAAGGGGAAGGAAGTTGTAAACCAAACATGGTGTACTTCATTCATAAAAAGCACAGCGGCGTGCGGATTTTCCAAAAGTTCAGGAATATTTTGTAATTTGTTTAAATGAAATAATGTGTACAGTATACATTTATGTTTTATTTAAAATATATTTTTAATGTATGGTCGTCACCAAAAATAAAGGCATTTAAAGACCATCAGTAACAATTTCACAAAATATTTCATGGAAAGTTAAAAATGCAGAAAAACGTCATCATCTAATCGGTTTTTTATTTGTTTACCTCTAAGATAGGCGGTATTTTTAATTTTTGGTAATAATTCAAAATGAGGAAACGTCGTTCTACGTTCTTTTTTTTATCTTGGGACAGTCCACGAAGGCTGATGCCTAAGTACTAACGTACCGTGGGTGTCCCTGTAGTATTATCATTGCAATTTTTGATAAATGACAAAGAAATTTATAAAATAAAAACTTACTAAGTAAGCATTACTATTACTATAATGTTAAATCATTATCTACCCATG
Source organism: Listronotus oregonensis (assembly GCA_019359885.1). NCBI lineage: Eukaryota > Metazoa > Arthropoda > Insecta > Coleoptera > Curculionidae > Listronotus > Listronotus oregonensis. The sequence continues at coordinate 35,922 of JAHBCN010006478.1, forward strand.
TCCCGTCCAAATAAATAATATTTCGCCCTTCTTGGCGATATTTTCGTATTTCTTGTATATATTTGTACCTCCAATGTAATATATTAGCACGCTCCATTAAATTTGTTTTTTTTTAATTTTGACATTTACGCCAAAAAAAAACCGTTTGATATTAGTAACGTCCCAAGTGTTTCCCTAGAATATGAAAAATTTAAATCTTCTCGCAATTTTTGCAACAATTTTCTACTTGTCGGGACAACTTTCAATTTTTAGATAAAACCTATTTATCATATGTCTTATCACTTGAAAATCAAAATTTTTATTCTTCTCGACAAGAGAAAGACGCCGTCGTTTTTTTTAGGACTGGATAACATTTGATTGGGGTTATTTTCCAACCGTTCCTGATCTTCTTTTTCATACAGTTGATACGGCAACTCTGGTGTAAAGCGCAAACCCTATTAACAAAATAAAACAAAAATAAAATGGACAAAAGTATATTTAAAAATAGCTTTTATTTAATTTATGAAAAGCTGTATGCTTTATTCTGTGTATAACAGTGTAAGTTCTGAAATAAAAGCGTATTACTCAGTTTTTATTTAGTGACAAGCGGGTTGCCTAATCATCGAGACTTGCCCGCTTTCTTTGTTACTTGCTAACAGCTTAATGAAAACAATACTTTTTACATATTTTTGACGTAAAAAATGGTATAAAGGCGAATAAAGACCCTCTTCGTAAAAAATGTTGCAAACAGATGACTTGCCAACTTTAGTTGCCGCTACATATTATAAAGCTTTCTTTTCGTATATTTAATGTTTAAACCCAATAGAAAAAACATGATTACTGTTTTATAAGATTATTACTTACCCATAAACATTTGCTATTACTTCTTTTATTTGTCCATGTAGTGTCTTTCCCCAAGTAAATTTGTTCATTTTAAAACAATAGTAATACTATTGAAATAATTTAAAAATCAAATAAGAATTAAAAAATGTATATACAAGGTAGAAAAACAAAACACAACAAAACAAGCAAAATTACACAACACCAAATTTAACACTTAGAAATAAGAATAAAACCTTCGACCTCCGACACTGAATGTTTAAATATTCGACATTCTAAGAGAGGAACCAGAAACAGCGCAAACACTTCCAATCACAAGTAAATTTACCCCATAGAAACAAAACATGTGACAAGCTCCACCAACCAGGTTCGTTTACTTCGCAACTGGACAAGCCTTTTGTTTGATGTTGCTAGTTTAGACAAAATCGATAAGGTCTTTGGAAAATAATTACTTAATAACATAATATTCCTTAGTAAAACAAAATAGATATTAAATAAAAATTAAAGTATACAACAACCACATTTAATTCTCAGCTTTTTTTCAATATTTTATTTTGTTATTGTAAAAAAAAAAATATTTTAACATTAAAATTACTACTTGACTATATAGTAGTAAGTACTATTGCTTTCTTGTAGTTAAACTTGGCACACACACATATATTCGTTCGAAATAGTTTAAATTCCTTTCGCTGCTCCAGTTAACTTTGCCAGACTATACAGATTTACCCGGACTATAAGGCTAAAGGTCAATTAAAATGTTAAAATAATATAACCGAAACATACACAAATAAGGTGCTTATGCTCACCTTATTTGGGGAAAAAATATATATTTGTAACCATTTTTAAGTGTTTAGCCAGGGTGCTTATCTTAACGGTTTTATAATTTTTTTGTCAAAAAAAAGTAGTTTTCTTGCGCATGCATGGGTCTGTATTCAGAAAGACGTCCCAGCTGGCACAAAAAATATTTCTTGTTAGTTTTTTTGTTATTGACTTTTAACTGAACGTCTTAAAAACATTTTAAAATTAAATTGCGGGGCCCCAACTCCTAACCTGACAAACAGTCATATAAATTTTTATCTTTTTGTGATAACATTTCTGAGACGCGTTTAGAAACTAACGAAAGATAGGGCAAGGGAAATTTTTAATGTAATCTAGGTAAAAATCCCGTCAACCCGTAGGTAAACTAATAAAAGCCCTATGTCCAAATGTCAGTATTGTCACTTGCTAGGCTACCAGGATATGCTTTCCGCTCTGCCTCTTTTTGAATGTATTTAATAGTATATCACACAACAAGTGTGGAAAGTGAAAGAGTTCAAACAGAAATCACACTAGTGTGGGAAATTCACTTTTTTACGAGTTGTGTACACTATTTTTCCTATACGACCACAAAATATTGACCTTAATTTTTTTTTTGTTGCAATCTATTTACTCGTGGAATACATTTTTCCTCTAGAGAGGAAAGTATTTTTCTCTTTAAAAAGAAAAAATAATTTTAGTCTGCTAATAAACGTTTAAATTACAAATCCTCTAAAATCCAAGTAATATTTTTTGCATTTTTCAATAGCTGGTGTTATTTTAAATATAGAGATTTTTATGAGTATGCTTAAACGTAAACTTAAATTCAGACTAAGTACCTACTTACAGTAAAGTAAATAAAAATTTTATATTTTTAGGTAATAAATTGGAAAAAAATAAAATTTAAATTAATAAACAAAAAAACAGATTTAAACTGCAACTTTTTTAATTGTTAAAAATTTTATTTATGGTAATATACGGAATTACATTAATTTTCTAATAAAACACATTATATAGAAAATATTATTATATATTATAGGATTATATGAAAATTGATAACTATGCCTAAATCTAACTAGTTAAATACTAATTTTTATTTTGAACATTAAAATACAATTTAAACACATTATTTTTTTTCAAGATACTTATAAAAGTTAAAGGTAAAAGTGTTATTTGAACAGTTTACAAAGTGAACTGGTGTATGATGAAAATTGTTATCTGTAGTCTCCTGATTCGACACTTGAGAGTTAACTGGAAAAATAATAAAATTAAACCTTTATTTTTCAGTTTCATTTAAATTTGCTACCGAAACATTCGGATTTGGCTCGAGATTAGGAATAAAAATCTCATCTGAAATTTGATTGGGTCCATTTGATGTAGAATACTGTAGTTTTGGTGACATGTTCTCATTGGAACTGTACGAATTTATAGCTCCCTGTATTTTACTTGCAATTATTGTTTTCTTTTTTGCCGAGTCATCTATTTATCCCTCTGCTACTGAGGATGATTTCCAGCCCCCATGGCGTTGGCCATGTTAAGATCATCCCCCGCATCAACTAGTATAGTAGCAGAGGAGCGGCGTAAACTGTGTCCGGTATATAGTCAGGGTTTTTTAGTTTCAAAAATTTGGCTATAGTTTATGGAACTTTTCCATTTTTATTAATTTCAATTACTTGCTGCGTACACTTTTCATTTTTGTAATTTAGAAATAAACGTTTTTGTGTTGTTTGGGGTCGCAGTTTCACGTATTTTTCATAAATTTGGTAAAATAGTCCGTTGATGTGAAAACTTCTACTGCTTTTATTTTTCGTATTTTTTTATTTGAAAACTGCAACTGACCCTGTATTTCAACGTCATCTATTGTAAGCTGTATAAGTTCTTGTTTACAACAAGCTCCAGAAATGCCCAAAATCCATTAGGACTTTAGATAAGCATGTTAAAAACTATCCTTCTGCAAAATTTTAGCTTGTTTGACAGATTTTTTTTATTGCTTTTATGCTGGGTCTTTACCTGATTTTTTTAGATTGCCAAATGTAGTATTTTAACTTTTGCGTAGCAGTTTATTTGATAATATTGCCTATACAAAACTTTTATCATTTTAGTTAAGTCTTTCTAAAGTTACACCGATCAAGAAGCAAAACAGTAAGAATACTGACAAAGTAAATTCAATGGAAAAACTTGAAACTCAATATATGTTGCGGATTTATGCTGTATCAGTATTGACTTTTGGGTAAAGTTGTTTTTATTATAGGGTGATTTAGTGCAATAAAGCTTATTAAACTTGTTTCTATGTTGCCTCATTCAAAATTTGACGCAAACAGCGTGGACAAACGACTTTTAATACGATGTGAAGGATAAAATTAAAGAAATTATTTTAAAAAGCCATTAGATCCAGCTGGATTATTGTATTCGCAGTAAAATTAAATATTCTCCTAAAAGCAAAATGCCCTGCCCAGGACGCTAAAGATCCGTTTCGGTGAAGGTGCAGTTTCAGCCTGGTGTCAGATGGTGGTAAATGTTACATCTCACTGTCTAGACAAAGAATTTTAATTTTAAGTTAAGACATATTTTATAAGTTATTTGATGAGTATTTGTTACAGCATGCTGATGGCCTCCGTGAAGCGTACAAAGGGCATCTGTAGAATGGTTTAAGTAGATATCAGGCCAAATAGATTTTATTTTTTTATAAAGCCCCCAAGGTGAAAAGCACACCATAAGTTCGGCTTAACGGTTTTAACAACAGTTTAAAAGTTCAAATATGGATTAACTTCGCCTTTACAATACTTTAAACACTTTATATAAACCAATAAAAGATTAGAGTTTTTCTTTCTTTATCTTATTGCAAAATTAGGTTTATACATTTTAAAGTCAGGGAAGACCTTGTATGAGTTTTTACATTTTTGACAGTGTTTTCCAATTATAATTATTATTATTTTTATTTATTTTATCAAGATAACTTGTTAACAAATTGCTTGCACTTGCAACACAAGTCAATTTATTTATTTTTATTTTTTTGACTTAATAAATTTTTAGAAAAGTTTTTAAACAGTAGTTGTTTTTTAAGGAATTTTCTCCTAATTTAAAATTTAACTTATTTTGAATATCTTAATAATAGTAACTTTAATCCATTTTGTTAATTTTTTACTACAAATATATATATATATATATATATATATATATATATATATATATATATATATATATATATATATATATATATATATATATATATATATATATATATATATATATATATATATATATATATATATATATATATATATATATATATATAAATATATATATAAACGGAAATTATTTTAAATGATTTGTTATTTTAAGCTATAACGATTGTTTTTACTTAACAATCAAAACTGCCTTTGGGCATAAGCACCGTTTATGTCTTAAACATAACCGTTGTTTAATAGTAGAACACTGAAGGGTTTAATATTTGCCTATGTCTCGTCCTGCTTAAGTTTTAGGGAGTTTTTGTTTACTGAATGCGGTTGTTTATGTTTAATTATATTCGACAAAAAGTTTATTTGTTTGTATTTTTTAATAAGCCGCTTTGTTAATTATTTTCCATAGTAAGTATTAAAAATAACATTAGCTAACCATAACAAACCAACCAATCTTACTATGGTAAATATTTGAATAAAATAACAGTGATGAAAAAAAAAACAACACTATAACATTTCTTAATGAAAACTTGATTAATTACTCTATTTGGTTATAATTTTGAAAAAAAATATTGTTGTTGTCGTGCATCACGAATTTTATATAGTTACGTAGTATATGTGGACTCCTTGGGGCAATGTGTGTATACTGTCATTTTACCACTTGTTTTATCTTATTTCACGGAATATTAAAATAACAAAAAATATCCCTTATTGAAATAAATAGCAAAACTTACCAAAATCTTCGATAGTGTTGGTTCCAAAAAAAATGTTGATCTTGTTAGGTATTCTAATGGCAAACTGGGTAAAAAAGGGAGAAAAGGACAAAGGAAATCTTAGGGATACCTTATATCATCAATTTCATGAAAGACACTAATAATTAACCACTAATTGCAAGTAGTACCCGAAACCCGTAACTTTTACTACCGCAAACCGTTTATGCGACTTATCGTTGCTAGACCCGTTTCAATAGAGTGGTTTTAAATTTTTAAATTATTTTAAAAATCATCTCAAAGCGCGGTTGCCAATTGATACAACATCTTTTTCTTAAGGAATTTGATCAAACATACCCCGCACCCTGAAACATTGTTTTTCAGCTAAGATTGAAAGACCTAAATTAATATATTAAACCTAGAAAACAACCAAAAAACCCAGTCAGAATATTTTTTTTAAAAACCACACAAATTTTCAGTTGTTGGTTAATTCTGTAAATTAACATATTAAATCTTATTCGTTATTACATGTAAATAAATAAGATATATAATCTTATAAATACCAAATAACAATATTCTAAAATTAAATAAATAACTTAATCTATATTTAAACATTATAAACTTCATCAAGTCCTAGGTCTTCCTGGATTGTTCCTAGGACCGATGCTGCATTACCCCGTTGCACAGCTAAACCAATTCTTTGGATGATGAAACTTCGAGATTTTTTGCATTGTATTTTTTTGCAAATTTCATTAATAAAACCTTTAGCCTCATCACCCAAAGGGGCCAAAAAATTCAACAGCAAAAGGAATGAAGATAAAGCGTTCTTCAAGCTCTTTATATTTCAGATGTTTTTTTTTCTCGGCAATACGAGCAGCCCACCATACAAAATTAGAAGTTTTTTTTCCAGATAGGATTTTGCAAGTGTATGGCTGCAAGTAGCGTCCCAAAGTAATTGTTTTCCATATTTCCATGGAATTAAGGTCCCTTTATCTGACCGTGTCTAGAAGAACCCCCGCTTTTTTGCAACAACCCATGTAGGCCATAAATATCAGCATTTTCGCCGCAAACGCAGGTGTGCTCTCCACACACAGGCAGACCAAGTCTGAGAGCGATGGAAATATGGAATGTTTTGTTGTCTAACAAATTTCCCAAGGACGAAGATGGAAGTGCGTTAATCCAAGCATTACTTTCAGGGGCCTGAAGAGCAAGTAGACGTGCCTTATCTTCACTTGTCTGGCACATGTTTGTAATATATTTGTGACGAGCTTGGCAAATTAAAAAGTCAAAATCTTTCTGTTTTTTTGGTAATTCCTGTGGTTGATTTTGAAGATTGCAAACAGATAACCATCTTACAAAACAATTGCTGACATCATTATCTACTGTCGCAAAAATATAGGAAGGTAAAATTTTGGAAAGTAAACCTGACACGTCATTGATTGAACCTAAAAAGGCAGAATAATTTTAGAAATCTAAGCACCCAAACAGTAATGCGCAAAATTTTTAACCAAGAGGAACAATTTTCAAATAGAATATTTTATTTCATTAAACACCCACAAACAAAACTAGAAATCAAATTAACAAAAAATAAATACATAAAAATAAAAATTCTATGTGTACCACCGCAAACTACGAAACTTTGTTGAGACGGTAAAGGACATATTTTTACCGTTGGACGGGTATAAATGCCTTTACTTGTTTTTACTGTCACGTTCCGAATGACTACGTCTTTTCCCGGGTGAACTTTTACAATTATGGCTAAAGGCCAATGAAGGGGAGGAGAATTATCACTTTTTAAAATTACTACCGTACCAACCTTTACCGATGAAGAGTTTTCCGTCCACTTTTCTCTTACCTGCAAACTTGTCAAATACTCCATACGCCAACGTTTCCAGAAATCCTGTACCATTCTATCTATCAACTGGAACCGATCCAACCGACCCATTGAGAGGCTCGAGAAATCCTCAGTTGGGAAACTTTTAAGTGGCATGAAAGTCAAGAAATGAGCAGGAGTAAGTACCTCCGGAGCCGAACTATCTGCCGATAGTCGACATAAAGGCCTAGAGTTTAATAATGCTTCAATCTGAGTAAGCAGAGTAGCCAGCTCTTCATAAGTTAACAACTGTTCACCCACCACTCTATAAAGATGATTTTTTACCGCTTTAACATTGCTTTCCCATAAGACACCCTGATGTGGTCCGAAGGGAGTGTTAAATTGCCATTCCACTCCATCAACCGCTAACTCGGAAAGAAGAACGTCTTTATATTCCCTGAACTGACAAGTTTATTAATTTCCCGTAAAACCGTTTTCGCTCCTACAAAATTGGTGCCTTGGTCCGAGTACATGACGTGACACGGACCGCGTCGTGATAAAAATCTTTTAAATGCCTGCAAAAAATGTGCTGTAGACAGAGAACTAACTAGTTCTAAATGAATAGCTTTAACACTCATACATACAAATAGGCAATATGCCTTATGAACTTGTGCGCCCCGTTTTTTCCTAAAGTTATACTAATAGGCCCAAAATAATCTACACCCGTGTGTAAAAAAGGCTTAGTTTGTGAAACTCTTTGAGCAGGTAAATCGGCCATCAGTGGCGTCAAATTTATCGGTTTCATTCGGAAACATTGATTACATTTATGCACTCTATTACGAATTATACTTCTACCACCCAAAATCAATACTTTTGTCAAGAATAGACTCAAGTAAGTAGGGCCCAGTATGTAAATTAATTATGTGATTGAAATCTACTAATCTGGCCACTAACGTATCCTTAGCCGGCAAAAGAATGGGATGTTTTTGGGAAAAGGAAAGCGATGAATTTGTAAGCCGACCACCTACCCGCAACAGCCCGTCGTGCAAGAAAGGTTTTAATTTCCAAAGTTTAGAGGCGCATTTCCTACCCTTTGATAATAATTTCATGTCATTGTCAAAATATTTTATTTGAACCAGCCTGAGTAAAGTCATTTCGGCCTTATTCAAATCATTCGCCCCGATGTGATCTCTTACCGGAATAAGTTTTAGAAATCTAAGCACCCAAACAGTAATGCGCAAAATTTTTAACCAAGAGAAACAATTTTCAACAACCTTCAAGAGAGGATGACTGATTTCTTCATCTGTCATAACAAATACCTCTTCGGCAAAATCCGAATTTCCCCGATTTAACCTTTCACTGGCACTTGTATTTCTTTGTTTGACAGGCCAATCCTGTTCGACAATTTCATCCACTCAGGACCCGATGCCCACAAGGGATGATTAACTAACTGTCTTGGTGTAAGGCCTCTAACAAACAATCTCCTTCCAATTCCTTCAATATATCGCCAATGGGCATCCGGTATTTTTCCTTAATCTGGCTCCCCGATTTCAAAAAATTTTTAACAAACGGAAAATTTAACCAAAATTCAACACTGTATTTGAATCTAAAACGCATAACCCTTGAAACAACTGCCCTATCAGCAAATGCATTTATAATATGCTTAAAAATTCGATAAAAGAACTGCCGAATAATTCCACCGAGGAATAGTTACAATTTAAATGGAGACACCTTTGATTTGCACAGATTAATCTAACCCCGGACCGTCACATTCTGTAAACACCTTAGAATACCCACGGCCGACCCTTTTGGGGTAGCATTCGCCCCAAAATTGTAAGGGGGTTTTTTTTCTCAACCCCAAATCCCGGGGCAATTGAAATTGTATAACTCATTCCATTCTAAGCGGACTTTTCCCCCCAAATCCGTTAATATTTTTGGGAGGTTTGTATCCCACCGGTTTTAGTTTCCATAGTTCTTTTACAAGAATTTTTAAAAAAAGAAAAAAAAAGGGATATAAGTCCAAGGGGATCGTAAAAACGTGCGACCGCGGAAAAAATCGCCGCTTTGAATGTTTTGCCGGAGTCCCCAATTAAATCGAAGAATATTAGTTCGGACCCATTGCATGCCAAAATTTTTGTGTCCTTTTAAAAATTACTTCCTTTAAAGCCGTTGGCCGGAATTTTATTTAATAATTTTGAGAATTATCGAAAATTTGGTTAATTAAAGGCCCCCTTTAAAAAGTTGAACTGACTCTTGATATAATTGATAAGCTGTATTCAGACTCGGTACTGAAACCAAATCATCCATATAAATATCTCTATTTATAAAACTAGCAGCTAAAGGATTTTTTCCTTTTCCTCTTTACCAATTGCTGAATAACGCGCAACGCTAAATAGGGAGATTTTACCGAAAGCTACTACAGTCAGCCTAAATATCCACCTTTTTTCCGGACAAAAGCGCCACAATAAACGCAAAAGGCCAATTTTCCCTTTTCAAATTTATTTGCCATACATTTGCCGAATATCTGCTGTTATTGCAATTTTAAAAACCGAAAGTTTAACAAAAGCGTGCAAATATCCGTTGAAATTTTGGGTTATACAAAATATCATTTAATGACACATGTGAATCTGAGGGGCACTTGCTCCAAAAAACTCGAAGGGGATACTAGTACTGTCCGTTTTAAAAAAACCCGTGGTGAGGAATGTAATAAGCTGTCATGATATTATTTTGTAAAGTCCTTGACCTTGATTAAAAAAACCCCTTTAAAGGCAGTATTTATTCCCTCGCAAATTTGGAAGCTTATCCAACCTTTCTCCAATGATAATAACCACGCTGAGCTTTTTTTATCGAATCTCCTAAATTAACCGGATCATTTAAATGGTAGAGCAACACTAAATCGCCCCGTGACTTTACCCCGGGAATATGTTTTAAAAAAATTTTTTTCCCTTCTAATTCCCTGGGGTACTTTTGGTCGCTTTGGAACTTGCTAATTTCAAAAATTTTATAATAGTTCCTCAATAGATGTGTCAGTTTTTTGGTAAAAAAAGTTAATTCGCGCCGCTTCCGCCGTGGTACTTGACCCATTATTACGTACCCAAACGTTTCCATAGCGATCGGTGACCCAACTACCATCCTTTACCGTTTCATATCTCTTTTATGGAGAAAGCCTCTTAAATTTTCACAACGTCCCAAGTAATGCCCAATTTTATTACAGAAAAAACAAGGAGTAGGTTTGTATTTACTATCATCCCTAACCTGACCAGAAAACAACTTTGGATTACGATGGGGGGGGTGAAGGCGACCTGATATGTTAGTTAAATTTAATAATTTTGACTGCTCCTTTACAAACCCTATAAGCTCACTATATGTGGGAATTTCTACGCTCCGATTAAAACTGTCAAATGCCTTAACTGTTTCCCTTTTCTAATTTATTGCGTGCTTGATAAAAAAAAATAAAGTCCGCTAGATCAGGAAATTTAATTTTTTCAATGCACAAACAGCATCATCAAATCTTTCCAAAAAAAAAATTTAAATTTTTTGCGGATTCGGCATGTAAACATTTAAAATTCATAATCTGGTCTAGATAATTGTTTGCTAAATATCTCTTTTCTTGGTATCTGTCAAGAAGTGACTGCCCAAAATTTTTTCATAATTATCTCCCGTTGGTGCTAAACCCCAACAAATGCTTAAAGCAGAGCCGCGTGTCCTACCAAATAATGAACTTTTTCCGTATTATTCCAAAATAGGGTTGCCTGAATTAAACTTTTATAAATTGCATAGAAGGTTTTCCCCTTGACGAATTTCACCTGAAAATTTCGGTAATTCTATTTTTTGGTAAAAAAGGGAATATCCGATTTGGATCTACGGGATTATTCTCTGGGAAAGGGGCCGTCTTATTAGCTTTTTTAAATTTTTCTTTCTGCTACCTCCTATAGCAACACAACTCATTAATAGTAGAGAGTACTTTGTAATCCGGAGAAAAATTTTCTTCAACTTCAAAAACCCCAAAATCATTAATTTCATCATCACCCAAAAAAAAATTCCTAGTTAAATCCAAATGATGTATATAACGCTTCAAATTTATCCCCGTGTTTTTTTATTAGCAATAAACGTTTGTCAGATCTACATATTTTGTAAAAACATAAACAAAGATTCCTTCTTAGAAGTGGTCTTTTGAGTTTTTTTCAGCCTTGGGACTCATATTTATTACAAATATTACTAATTATTAATTACAATGAAATATATTTCTATTAAAACTGATAAACAAAAATAACTGTAATTAAAATATTCTTATATATTTTATCTGTACCAGAAATATTTTAATACACTGTATCAAATAGCAATCCGAACCTTGAATGATCTATTTAAGCCCAAAACCCCAATAACCTTTATACCGAAAGTTATTAAATACTTTTTAAATAATTTTTAAAAAACCCCCATATATTCGTAAATATTTGTAAATAAAAAGAAAAAACCCAAATTAAGAAGTTAACACTATTGAAACGAAATTTAATTTAATGAACTGTGTCCACATTTGACAACACCGTTTAAATAGCAACCGATCCGCCGACAGTCTCACCCAAAAAAAAAAACCAAAAAAGTTTTTATTCTTTATCGTTACCCCTGAACTATAAAAATAAAAAAAAAAGAAGGTACCATTAAAATTTTTCAAATATCCTTTTGAAGGACCAAATTATGTTTTATCTTATTTCAAGGAATAATTTAAAAAAACAAAAAAATATCCCTTATTGAAAAAAAATAGCAAAAAATTACCAAAATCTTCGATAGTGTTGGTTCCAAAAAAAAAGTTTATCTTGTTAGGTATTCTAATGGCAAACTGGGTAAAAAAAAAAGGGCAAAAGGGAAAACTTAGGGAATACCTTATATCATCAATTTCATGAAAGTAGAGTGTTTGTACAAGTTCCAGCTCAATCAGGGAGTCAGTCAGAGAGTCAATCCCCCCACACTACCAACCAATCCCCCCACCATTCATCCCTACATTAAAACCAACAAAAAAACACCTCTTGTTAATATAAATTCCCCATTCCATATTGATTGAGGTGATAAATATCTAAGCCATAAACATGAGTACATTAGTGCCAATAGACCAGTCCTGGGATGAAGTAGAACCAACCCAAAGCTATATTCCAGAAGAATATGTTTTAAAAAATTTAATTTTGAGAAAACCATCCCAAAAACCCTTTCCCAAAAGAGAAAAAAAAAATTTTGAGATCGAGAAAGACCAAAATTTTTCCCCCATTTGAAAAAGAGAGGCAACAAAAAACCACCCATTGATCTACAGACTTATTAGAAAATAAAAAAGATGACAGACCCATCCATAAATTTAATGCTAGCTCACATGAATGAAGAAAAAACCTTGACAGACTTTTGTATAAAAAACTGAAGAAACTACC
>JAHBCN010006479.1:0-5000 GCA_019359885.1 Listronotus oregonensis
CGAAATATGCCCTTGTTATATGTATATCGTATTAAATGTCATGTTAAGGCAAATGAATTATAAAACACTCAAATAGGTATAAGGTCTTATACAAATGAAAATGGCAACTATTTTTTTTTTTTAATACGGTTTAGTACCTATGGTCTTTCACTTAGGACTGGGCACACGGTTCAGATCTGGGCACACGCTATGTTTATATTACATTACAAAAAATGTTGAAACCTTTTTTTTCCCTATCATTACTTTCTTATCGTTCCAGATAAAGGTATAAGATTTAATATGTTAATTTTGATAAGTATTCTTATTACCTGTAAAAAAATTGAGAAAGTTTTATCAAGTGGTTTCTGAGATATTTGATTTTACTACTGAATGACTGACTGACTGACTGACTCACTTATTGACTGATTAAAATTATTGGGCTCCTCCCGAGAAAATAAAAACTTTAAATTTATTATGTAAATAAGTTTTAACCCAACTGCACACTTTTATTTTAGCCTTGACACAGGGGCGGTAATATTGCGTAGTTAGGGGGTATTTTGGTAGTATTCAATCTGATTGAGCCTGAGTTTCTAAGGTCATAATTGTCTTAGATTTTAAAATGCAGGCAAAAATGTATTTACTAAATAATGAAAATTGCTACCTTTTTCTATTGGATCCCAAACCAAGCGCGAATTAAAGGAAAATTATAATGAGCAATATCCCTATTTTATATTTAGTGTTAAGGTTAGGTTCTACCGATAGAGTAACGTATACTGAAAAAAAAAGGCATGAGATCATTTAGCCCTCATTGTTTTCCATTTGTTTTACTCAAAAAAAAGAGAAGATATCCCACCAAAAACAGGTGTACAGTGTGTCCTAAATTGGTGGGAAATGTATGGGGATCTTGGAAACCAGGATAGATAGAAAATCGGTTAAATGGGAAAAGTTTTGGACAATTATGTTAGTAAGCTAATTCCGTCTACTAGTTGGTTTTATTTATTCAGGTTTTTCAGAAATTTTAAAAAACCTGAAACATGAATTTTTGAAAATCGGCCATATTTTTTTTATATGTGAAAATTTTTCAAATCTTTAAAAACTTCTTCAAAGCAACCTTATTTGTAGAATATGACCGGGTAGTCAATTTTTATTTTCTACGTTTCGGGTTTTTAAAATCATCATCAACTTTATTTTTTCATATGGACGCCATATTAGATTTTTACGCAGCCAAATAGTGCTTTTTATTCTGATTTCAACAATGTCTAACATGTTATAATTTAAGAGTTTATAACCTCATTTATTTCAAAAAACAAATATTTTCTCTGTTGGCCTTGATTCCGGCGAACGTCATTTTTTTTTTGTAAACAATAAAATATTAGTAATTGGCAAAATAGTTAAGCTGAACAGATTTTTTACAGCAATGGGTTTCGCGAACATAGCTATAACGTTAATACCGTGTTACAACAAAACTACACGTAACAAGTTATTTGAAACAAGTGAAAACAAAAACAATGAAAAGTGGCTAAACTAATATTCCTACTAAAATGAAGATGTACAATAACGACCTAAAATTCAAAATGTTGTCCATATATAATATATGTCAAAAAATTCATCAATTTAAAACAAAATCTGTCAAAACTCCATTAAAAACGGCACAACATTAAATATTATATGTCAAAAATAACATCTGTCTAGAAGCACATCATGGCCAAAATATCATCTGTTAAAAATAGCTACTCGTTAAAACGTATGACAAAAATGACATCTGTCAGCATATCATTCGTTAAAAACAACATTTGTCAAAATTTTATCTCGTAAAAATAATTTCCAAATATATCATATGTTAAAAATTACATCTGGTAAAAATAAAATCTGTTTAGTTGTCATGTTTTCTTATTATATATTTTTTTATTAAGGTCTTTGCTTAATTATCATTATTATTTTCTGTCAAATATTCACACTTAACAATACGCTAGGGACACTAAAAATACATTTTCTAGAAGATTTTTTTTAAATCAAATTTCCTCAATATTTTGTCTTCTAAGTATGAAAGCCTAAGAGCATAAGGACGGTGGGTTTATTTTATTAAATGTCTTTTGTTTATATTAAAAACTTGTTAAAAACCCAAATAATTATTCATTTTTTTTTTAAATCAGAGGCTTCGAAAACATAACAGTCTGTTATGTTTGTTGACTTTATTTCTCTTTACCATTATTTTTATTTTACTCTTAATTAGTTTCAAGTAAAAAAGGAAACACATTAAAAATCTATTTTCAGACAGTCGGGACTATAATTATTGTGCTTGTATTGCTACACAGAACTTATTTTAAAATGTTGTACTAAGTAAGTAATTTAAGTACTGAGTGTACATTTATTTACATTTTTATTTGGGTATTTGGGTTAAAATATACTGTTCGAAACTTTTAATAAATAATTAGGTTTACTTAAATACAACCGAAAGCAAGGCTTACTTGTTACTTAACATCAGTAAAAATCTCTGGAATAATTACAAACTATGGAAGATCATTTCAAAAGATAAAAAAAAGTAAGTATGATATTGTGTACCTTTATATAGTAGCCGCAAGAACCTTAACTAGCAACTTAGATTCCCGAAATGTGAATTTTTCTACAAGGTATACATACTTTTTTTGCCGATCTATTTCTTATAAAATTAAAATATTACACTTAGCATTAATGACAATTAACTGATTTTATATACAAAAATAACAGATACCCTAAAATTTTTTATCATTAAAGAAGTTATTTTTGAATTTGTTACGTATCAAGTAGAATTATATACTTTTGTTTTATATTTTATTAAATAATTTATTGAAATCTCATTTTTATTACTCTTTAGTGGCAATAACAAGAAAATATATGGTTACTGTACATTAAAGAAATCATACCTTATATCCACCTACAATAGCAAAATACTATTTTTTACAAAAATATTCCTTTTAGAGAAATCAGTAAGTTATCGTAAGTTATAAACTGTTTTTTAATAGCTGTGATTTGATTTTTTTTTGGTAATACTTAAAGCGCTTTTGGGAGAGTGCGCCATAAAAAGGTATTAAGTAGGTGAAATCATTTTAAATTATTAATAGCCTTGTTTACACGAAGTGGATCAAATTTTATTTCGAGGTCTAAATAACCTTTTTTTTTCTGGTGTAAACACATCAGTATTAAAATTTGCTTTGGTGGACCAAAGTGACAGCTTTGACCTTTGACAAAGAAAAATGGCTTATTTCAGTCAACCCACAAAATATTTTTGTGGTCCTTACGTTTTTTAAAGATTTGTAGGCATTTTTCTGAAACTTTTTTTATTAATAATTTAGTCATATACAGTGTGGTACATTAAGTTTATCAAAAAATGTTTAAGGTACAGGTATAAAAAGTATGTCAATAAATTTAAAATTGCTTAGGAGTAAAGTTCCCTTATTTTAAAATATATAACAAAATGTTAAATAGAAAAGTTACGTAGAATCAAATTAAAGCCTAAATACTAAGTTATGACTTCCTATTCCAAATTTTTCTTTTTTTTTTTTTTGAAAAATCTGAATACTTTTTTAAAATAGACCGAATAACTTTTGAATACCTTTTTTTCATATTAATGCGTATTTGTAAAATTTAACTGGATTTAGATTTTTTTAGCTAACCGCCAACTTTAAGTTTGTTGTAAAACTCTAAAATTTTATAAATGAACTTTTTAACAGGGCAAATATTTTATCATTTAGAATATCTATGTAAAAACGTTAGCTAAAAAAATACAAATAAAGTAAAATTTTTCAAATACGGGTTAATTTAACCAAAGTTGTTTAAGAATTATTAGGTGGTAGCAATTTTTAAAGAAGAATTACGTTAGAATAAAAGAAATAGGTATTGTATTATACAGGGGTAATTTAAAATTTTCCAAAAAAAGTAAAAATTTGAGTAGGAGGCCATGACTTGGTATTTAGGTCTAACTTTTAATTCTAGACAACTTTTCATCAATACATGAATAACATTTCGGTAAGTTTTTTAAAACAAAGGTACTTTACTCTTAAGTAGTTTCCAATTTTTTTACCATACCCTGTATATCCATTGACTTTTAATAAAAGTAACTTTTCCAAAAAAAGTTAGGGCCATACACCAGCTTTTATAAAAAATAAAATATTCTCACAAATTACAAATATTGAAAGTTTAATGTACCAACACGGGGATAGGTTCTGATCATGTAATAATCCCTCATTTTGGTACTAAAGTTCAACCAGAATTAAATGGATCTACAAATTAAGTTGGTGTAAACACTTGTGTACTAAGAAATATAACTTCTCGATTTAGTCCACGGACCTAATTGATCCTTGCGGTCTAAACTAGGCTATTATGTTGTTTCCTACAACTTTACCTCTTATTTTTATAATAAAATACCAAAATTGTTCCAGGGATTTCCTAGACTTAGACTTTTTATGCAAACTCCACAAAGATTAATACCATTATTCCAAGGAATTAAAAAAAAAAACGTTGCCAAAAACACAACAATATAATAATTAAACTCAATAACGCTCTGGTAATTACTATAATATATATATATATATATATATATATATATATATATATATATATATATATATATATATATATATATATATATATATATATATATATATATAAAGTACGTTGGAGAAAATCGACAACGAGATGCTACAGTTAACCAACATTTTAAAGAAAATATCCAACATCTTCAGCCAGGGATGTTGATAGAGAATTCCACATACCTAAGTCAACCATTCATAGAGTAGTTAGGACTATTTAAAAAAATACCGTTAATATGTTAAGAAATATGGACAACATTTTGAATTTTAGGTTGTTATTGTACATCTTCATTTTAGTAGGAATATTAGTTTAGCCACTTTTCATTGTTTTTGTTTTCACTTGTTTCAATTAACTTGTTACGTGTAGTTTTGTTGTAACACGGTATTAACGTTATAGCTATGTGCGCGAAACCTATTTCTGTAAAATATTTGTTCAGCTTATCTATTTTGCCA